>JAOTQR010039114.1:0-15503 GCA_025774065.1 Solanum ossicruentum | reverse complement strand
CTATTTTAATCCAATTAAGGACTTCCGACTTCAACTTAATTGTTATTCTTAATTTAACGAGAGTACGGGGTCTAACATATTCTTTATTGTTTAAAAACTATTTTTGTTTTAACGCTTTCATTTTTACAGCCAGATGAATTATGGGTGTATTTGAGGTTGAAGTTTTGCTATCATATGCTGATTTGAAGTGAAGTAAGTACTTTCAATTCTAATTTTGTTCATTTATTTGTTTTATAAAATAAATTCGTTTGATTGTCTAAATAAAAAATAAGAAAATTTTATTCAAAAACTTTATCTTTTTAAATGCTAGCCTTTGTATTATTTTTTATTTTTCATTTTTAAAAGTGTAAATTATAATATTTTAAAATAAAAGATTATAGTTAAATGCTACCTACTCATATAAAGTAGAAGTTTAAAATGAAATATCTATTTATATAAAATAAAGTAGAGTAGTTTGTAATGTGGTTAAGTCAAGTGGCAAGTTACTGAAAAAGTATCTAGCATTTTTAGGACAACAAAATTAATAAATATGATAATAAAATATTTTAATTAAGAGATTAAAAATATTTGAAATAGCAAAAATATTAGACTTTTAAAAATAAAAGAAAATGAGAAGTAGATGTGCGTATACATGGTAAAATCAAAATATAATTTCAAATTAAATATTACTATGTTTATATATGATAAAAATTATATATAGATTTACTATTTTGGTGTATATAAGAAGAACATTTTCTAAGTTAAAAAAAATACATAAGTATCAAAAAAGTTATCACATCACATTTTCTATTTTAGTTTTATTATTACATATAAATATATCTCTTTAGTAGAAGAAATTATCTAAAACTTTAAAGAAAATGACAAATCAAATTGTAAAAATATATGTGTAATTCTTATAAGGTTATAACAACTATTTACAGACATTAAAAAAAGCAAAAAAATTGATTTTAAAAAAATAATATAAATAACATTAATTATGAGATAAAAGTAAGAAAGTAAAAGAAATTAATAACATTGATGATGAAAGAAATTAAATATGATCATCTTTTCTTTTAAAAAAGGCAAATAAAAAATAACTAAAAATAATAAAATTTCTTTTCTTAGTGCGCGACTATAATAAATAAATAAAATAAAATAACTCTATATAAAGACACTAAAATTGCCAAAATAAAAGAAGAAAGAAACTAGTAAAATAAAAACAGTTGAAAGAAATAATGTCAGCAACAAACTTAAATTAAATAAAAATTAAAAAAAATAAATTAATCTTTAATTAAAGATACAAAAAAGCAATTAAGACAAAATAAAAGAAAAAAGGAATTAGTAAAATAAATAATAGATGATACATATATTATTATCTATAGATTTTACTTTTATATAAATAAAGAATTCAATTTAACATTATGTAACTTAAATTTAAACTCAACATTTTATATATTGAAATGAAAAATAAGAAACATCATTTCCTTATTACGTGAAAAAAATTGAGTATCGACAAACTAGAAATAAATAAATAAAATATAATAGAAAGAATATACGAATAGGAGGAAGGGGGGAGAAGGGGAGGTGCAAAAAATAATATTTTTAAAATATAATGAAATAAGTAGATGATACACATATTATTGTCTATAAATTTTAATGAAGGAGATGTGAACAATAAAATAGATTTGTTTATACTAATAAGAATAAAACTTCGTAATTATAGTATGTTAAGTGATAAGCTAATAAAAATCAACATTAACAATTTAAAACATGTTACGTTATCTTTATTTATACATATTTGATTATGAAGGATTGAGGATGGGTGGGGTGGGCTGGAAGGAGAGAGAAATAATATAATAGTTAAACATTTTAAAACATATATCTTTCAATATATTCAATAAGATATCACAAGCAATAATATAAAAATACTTATAAATAATAATTAACTATTATTCGCGCGCGAATACGTATACTAGTATTCTAATAAACTAGGAAAGTTCTCTTTTTGTCCAAGTTTTCTTCAGACTGATTTCTTTAATACCTAAAAGATTTTGAATGGCATAAAACTTTCTTCCCAAAAAGCATAATTGTAGGTTTCTTGCTTGTGAAGTCTGTTCTCAACATCCTTCAATGTTTGCTATGTACACGTAGACACTTCACAATCCAAAAAAGAAAATCGAGTAAAAGAAATTAAAAAGTGAGCAGAGAATAGAAAGAAAGACCTTATGCATATACACAATATTATTCATTGATAATATTTTATTGTAGTGTAGGATATGACAATGACAATGTTGTTTCTTCAAAAGGAAAAACCATGAGCAGACTAATAGATATAAGTGTTTCATCCATATTTAGCGTAGGATATGGCAATGACAATGTTGTTTCTTCAAAAGGAAAAACCATGAGCAGACTAATAGATATAAGTGTTTCACCCATAGAAGCAAGACAATTAAATGCATTTGCACAAAAAAAAATCCATTAATACTGAAATATTTCTGCTTCATTGTGTAAAAGTATTCTTATGAAGTTGGAAACCATTTCTTAGAATTCCTTCTTAATATTACGTTTTTGTTATGCTATTAAAAAGAGTTTAGCATCACCATCAACAATCCTAATATGAGTCGACAACCCTAAACTATGAATTTTTTTTAAAAAAAGCCACAGTACACAAATAGGTGTTTTAACTTCACTTTAGTTGTCATTACATCCTTCAATTTTTACTGTGTATATGTAAGTACATACTTAAATCTGTATAAAATTGAACAAATAGATACACACGTCGTACGTGATATAATGCACGTGGGAGGCCATGTAGGACACCGCATAGGACCTGTGTGTCTCCTTGTTCAATTCTATACAAGTTTAAGTGTCTACTTGTGCACACGCAATGCTAAAGGACAAAGATATCAAATGAGGTCAAGTTAAAAATCACTATCGCGCTCACCATTTTTTGCAAAACGAGATCTTACGACTTAAGATAAGAAAAATAGAAAATAAAATTAGATACCTTAAGAGGAGATAAAGAGATCCACGATTGAATGAGAAAACCTATGCAATTCCTACAAAACCCTACTTTATTATAGAGAGAAAAGGTTTCTTTATAGCAGTTTTTGTATTGCTAAAAATTTGATCACAATCCTTCGAAAAGCCATGGTCCTTCAGAAAAGTCACAATCCTTCTTTTTTTATTTAATATCAGAAAACTAACATGTTGAAACCTCTTTTCTATATAATAAAAAAGAAAAAAAATATAAAGGTGTTCTTAATTATATAATCGTATTGCGTGCATCACATGTGTATCTCGTGCGTTACCTATGTATTCCGTGCAATACAAGTGCATTCTGTGTGTCATACGTGCATCTTTCGCATCACATACATGCATTTCATGTTTTACATGTGCATTTTATGCGCCATATATATACATATCATTTTGCTCTAAAATCATCATCCAAAAGAATGTTTGATGGTTTGAGGTCAAGATATATGAAGGTATGGCGTGCCATATTATAAAGGTAGTCCATTCCTCGAGCAACATCTAGAGCAATATTGAGTCTTTGTTTTCATGATAAAGGTTGTAAGTTCAAGTTTTTCCATTGGAAAAGATGTCTTCTCAGAGGGCCCTTTGACATATATTCATATACCAAAAGCCTCTCATTTCCTTCAATGGAGTAACCCAAAAGTGAAATTAAATGGCGATGTCGAATCTTAGAAAGCACATCTATTTCTGCCTGAAATTCTTCCTATGCCTTGCAATTGATTACAACAAATTTCATTTTTTTCACCGTAACTTGAATTCCATCATCAGTTACACCTTTGTAAACAGCTCTAAAGCCATCACGACCAAGGTCATTCTCTGGTGCAAAATTATTGGTTATCCTTGGAAGTTTTTGGACTGAAATGACTAGGTTTCCACTCTTTGCAGTGCATAATTTAGAATCTTCTAAATCAGTAGTAATTGAGTCCTCTTGTTTTTTTTTTTTCCTATTTTTGAAAAACAAAAAATGGCAAGAACTAAGACCACAAAAATTACACCCTCAACTATAATGATCATTTAGGTTCATTTAGCATCCAGACGAGCATTTTCATCCGTAATAACTTTGACACTATTGCTGAATTTTGGCAATGATAGATCAAAGTTGTTCCCATTTAAGTCCAATAATCTCAACAATTTCAGCTTTATTAAATTTGCTGGAACTGAACCGTGCAATCTATTTCCTTTTAAATTAACTTCAACCATGTTTGCAAGTGAAGGGTAAGCATACCCATAAGGTTTCTGTTCTGTATATTAATTATTATAATCTGACCTTTAGGGTTGCAATTGATTCCTAACAACAAACCTTTGCATGAATCATTATCGGACCATCTCAAAGCAAATTTGACCGGATAATTCTAACCACTAGGAAGATCTAATAGTGTGTTAGCTTGAGGAGCACAAGGAACACCGGGAGTTGACTGACAAAAAGAATTTGAGAAATATATAGCATAAGCAGCTCTAACCTTTGGGATAGGACCCATTAGCATATTGTCACTCAAGTCTAATAGAGTTAAATTTAGATTCATCAATCCTTGTGGAATCAAGCTAGTGAGTTGATTTTTACTTCAACTAAGACATTTCAAGGAATTCCAATCACCAATTATATCTAGAACTAGTCCATTAAAGTTGTTGCTTTGAAGCAATAATGACGTAAGTTGATGCATAACACCAATTACGTTGATTGAACCAAACATTTCATTAACACTGAAATATTTCTGCTTTCATTGTGTAAAAGGATTCTTAGGAAGTTGGAAACCATTTCTTAGAATTCCTTCTTAATATTCCTTTTTTGTTATGCTATTAAAAAGAGTTTAGCATCACCATCAATAATCCTAATATAAGTCAACAATCCTAAAGTATGAAAGTTTTTAAAAACGTCATATTACACAAATAGGTGTTTTAACTCTACTTTAGTTGTCATTACATCCTCCAATTTTTATTGCGTACACGTACACAATTAAACCTGTATAAAATTGAACAAATAGATATACGCATCCTACATGATATAATACACGTAGAATGCCATGTAGGACACCGCGTAGGACATGTGTATCTCGTTGTTCAATTCTATACAAGTTTAAGTGTCTATTTGTGCACATTGAATGCTAAAGGAAAAAGACATCAAATGAGGTCAAGTTAAAAACTACTGTCGCGCCCCATTTTTTGCAAAACGAGATCTTACGACTTAAGATAAGAAAAACAGAAATAAAATTAGATACCTTAAGAGGAGATAAAGAGATTCATGGTTGAATGAGAAGAACTATGCAATTCCTACAAAATCCTATTTTCTTATAGAGAGAAAAGTTTTATTTATAGCTGTTTTTGTATTGCTAAAAATTTGATCACAACCCTTCGATAAGCCACGGTCTTTCAGAAAATTCACAATCCTTCTATTTTTATTTAATGTAAGAAAACAAACATGTTGAAACCTTCTCTTCTGTATAATAAAAGAATATATAAAGGTGGTCTTAATTGTATAATCGCATAGCGTGCATCACATGTGTATCTCGTGTGTTACCTATGCATTTCGTGCATTACAAATGCATTTTGTGTGTCATACATGCATCTTCCGCATTACATATATATGTGCATTTCATTTCTTATATGTCGCATTTTATGTGCCATATGTATACATATCTCATGCCTGACATGCGTATTTTGTACATTTAATATGACTTAGACTTTCATATGACTTTTTTCCCCTTTTTCTAATAGTATCATAAAAAATAAAAAAGGAAGTATTAATAGAAGAAAAAATTGATACATATATAACCACATCACATATAACTAAAACTTAATACTTGATAAAAGAAATGTGAAAAACAGGATAATTACATATTTTAATTATTATCAGGGGTTGGATATTCTGTGGAGGTGGAGCATCATCTAACACTCTATTATATTAGACAACCCCTTTAACCTTCGAATCTGACCTAAGTTGATTCACTTCATATTGGAGATCTTTCACAGCCAAATCCCACGTTAGATTAGGCATCACTATAGTAGCATGCATGAATCAAACAAAACCGTAAGAGAATAACGCAAAGAAAAAAGACATACAGGTTTTACAAATATAAAAAAATATTAGAATAGGGACGGATATATATATAGGGGAAGAAATTTGATATTACTTGTTCAATATTATGGGGTATATCAAAATATTAGAAGCATGATTTTTAGGACTTTATCAATACAATTATTTGACTAACTTATAAGAAAATTCATTCTAGAAAAAGTTATTTAAAGTTTGCTTGAACATTATTTTGGGTGAATGAAACTTCTTTTGGCATTCATAAAAAATTGAACTACTTCATATATATATCTGTGTGTGTATGTGTGTGTATGTGTGTGTGGAGTTATTTTATTGATGTAAAATAACATTTAATGACTTTATTGAATAAATTTCTCAACATTGAGCCACCAAGTGAAAAAAAAAAAAGAAGTTGACCAGGTCAGGGAGACCTTGTTGGTCAAATCCATTATAGTCAAAGGTCAGATAGTCTTTTTGAATTTTTGAGATATTTACTCATTAGCAGTAGTACTTTTTGAGATATTTACTCATTAATAATAGCAACTCACTTATTGCCGCTAAATGATTGCCCGTAGTAGTATATACTTCATCTAATCTATTTTATATGTTACCTTTTGTGAGGGATTTTTATTATGAAAAAAATGTGATTTTACTATTTTCTCCTTATTAAATGTATATTAGTTATATTTTTAGTTTATCTAAATGATCAAATGTATCTTTTCAAAAATCATTAACTATCAAGGATAAAATAAGAAGAACAATATCATTTATGTATTAATTTTGTGAAATGACATATATTAAGGACTATCTATTTAGAGTAAGGACGACATATAAAAGGGACCGGAGGGAGTACAAAATATACTCCTAGTAGACTTATATTCAAGAAAGTCAAACCTTTTTTGCATAATTATTTGTATAAATTTTACAAATCTCATACTGTATAAGATTAATTCCTTTTTATACCAACTATTTTCTAAATTACTAAAAATATCGTATTATTAGGCATTTTGATACGTCAAAATCTTCTTGATGAATGTAAAAAAAAAAAAGGAAATAAGTCAATCAGTTATACTAAAAAAGGGACTAAACTGATGAAGACAACTTTGAAGTTGCAATTTGCATAGATAGTGATGAAGAACAAAGGCAACAAGAGGAGGAAGGTTCTGTTAAATCGACAATGAAGCGGAATTTGAGCTTCAACATGCCAAACTAGGTTCCCAAGTAAGAAGAAGGCAGTTCAGTTAAATCAGGAGTAAAGAGAAACTTGAGTTTTAATGTGTCGATTAATCCACCAAGATTAATCTCTATGAGGCCACGGATATTCAGCAAATTCAAATCACACTTGACTGGTCATTCACTAGTATTACCAGGTGAGAATTTGTACCAGTACACTCCCAAGTTATCGGATGGTATTAGGAAAGAGGTATGAACTGAGCACTATTCCCCCTTTTCTAATTATTTATCATTTTTATTTTATTTTCGATTTTGTATCTCCATGCCCCTAACCTTGATTGGTACCTTGGGGCAAATGCACCTCACATCGAATATCGAGTCCAAACCACTCAGATCCCATGCGATACTTAAAATTTCCTTTTCTTGATACTTAAAATTAGGTGCATGATTGAAACAACTCCAAAAAGTGTCTAAAAATGTACCTCGAAAGTGTCGGAATTGTAATTTCTATATATCTAAAAATTCGTTCGTTATTTCAAAAATCCGACTTCATATTCTTGTTCAGGGGGTGAAATTGAGTAGGAAATGAGTCTAACCCGAACTTTAGAGCAACCGTATCAAAATCTGGAATTTGCATTTTGTAAATTCCAATGGCTAAATCGTGTTGCTTCCGCGACGCGCCACTATACTATTTTGGGACTGTCTTTTTGTTTCAGTCCAAGACTTGTATGTCTTGGGCCTAAGAGTCCCCATACGTGAAAATACCTATACTTAGCCTTATTTCACCCTCATATCATCCTTAACATTCCCCAATATCCTCTCAAACACTTAGACTCATATTTCGCCCTACATTCAAGTCCCAAAACTCAAGACCAATCTTAAGGATTTCATTCAAGCTTCAAGTCTCCATCTCTAATCTTCATCAAGTTTATCTCAAAAGCTAAGGTATGTGGGTTTCTTTCATGGATTCCTTTTACCCATAATGCCCAAGCTTGCTTTTCTAAAAATTGCATGATTTAAAGTGGATTTACTCATGGGTCTTCTTTATTATGAAAATCAGTGCACACTATGTTGGGGTTTATGAAATTGTGACTGTTTTGCTATATTTTGGGCTATGAAACTAAGATCTATTGTGAGATTTGATGAAATGTTTTGATGTGTGTTGCTTGAGGATATTACCAAGTATCTATTGAAGGTTTTACATTGAATTTTCTAGCAAGATTTCACTCTTGAATTGCATAATTTTACACTAGTATTACACACTCGCTAGGTGTTTGATAAAATATCTGGTTATGATTTTCTTGAGGAATAGAGGGTCCAATGTATGTCTTATGGGTTGAATGACTTTATGATGATGATAGAAATATTTATATGGGTTGTTTCATGAGAAAGTACCTAAGGTGTTGCAAGTAGATTGCTGGGTTCTTATGTTTGTTATATTCTTGGGAAAATGAGGAGTTTGTTCTTGATAATTGAAATGTAATGGTTCAAAGAGCTAGTTCTAGGAAATACTTAATCCGAAAAGGGACAGACTCCCGTAAGGAAGGTCACTTAATTCGAAAAGGGACGGGCTCTCATAAGGAATGTCACTAAATCCAAAAGGGGACAGGCTCCCGTAAGGAAGGCCACTTAATGCGAAAGGGGACGGGCTCCCATAAGGAAGGTCACTGAATTCGAAAGGGGACGGGCACCCGTAAAGAAGGCCACATAATCCGAAAGGGGATGGGCTCCTGTAAGGAAGGTCACTAAATCCGAAAGGGGACGGGCTACCGTAAGGAAGGTCACTTAATCGGAAAAGAGATTCCACTTAATTCAAAAGGGGACGGGCTCCCGTATGGAAGGCCACTTAATCCGAAAAGGGGACGGACTCCCATAAGAAAGGTCACTTAATCCGAAAGGGGATGGGCTCCAGTA
The DNA here is from genome assembly GCA_025774065.1 of Solanum ossicruentum. NCBI lineage: Eukaryota > Viridiplantae > Streptophyta > Magnoliopsida > Solanales > Solanaceae > Solanum > Solanum ossicruentum. Next base: position 6,373 of record JAOTQR010039114.1, on the reverse strand, counting down.
AGAAAGGCCACTTGATCCAAAAAAAGATAGGCTCTCGTAAGGAAGGCCACTTAATACAAAAAGGGATGGGCTCCCGTACGGAAGATCACTAATCCGAAAGGGGCCGGGCTCCCGTAATGAAGGTTGCTTCTCCAAAAAGGTCTTATGTTATATCGGTTGAGATTTCTTTCCACACTTATATATTATGATCTATGTAAGATGAATGATTTTCAAAGCATAATTAACTTAAGCGTTGGTCATAATGCCATATTGATAGTATGCCATCTATTGCTCTTTGTTATACATTTCGATTATGATGTCTATCTCTTGTTGCATTGCATCCTACATACTTAGTATATTCAAACATACTAATGTATACTTTATGCCTACATGATGTCACCATTTACAAACCGATGTACCACTTGATCATCCTCCTCCACGTGGCTAGTACGACTTCTATCAAACTTGTTGGTGAGTCCTCCTTTTCGGGGACGTTACTTATGATCTATTGCTATGTATTAAGAATTCCTCTCTTTGACTTATGTATTGACTATGGGGGTGCGCCCGGTTGCTTTGTCTTGGCCCCTACTCTTATCTATGTAGTAGAGGTGTTGTTGGACATGTTATGTATCTACGCTATGAGCTTGACTCTATTGACTCTTGATGTTTATGATATAGAGGTTTAACCTCAGTCCCAATTTTCCCTTGTTTACATTTATCTCTTATTGTCATTCTAATTGCTTCCGTGACCAAGAATGTGTAATGATATTCTATGAGGCTTGTTTGGGGTTCCTTCGGATTCCCCATTCGCCGGTCATGACTAAGTCCTACGCTTGGATCGTGACAATGATCTGTCTAGTTATACCAATTAAATGAAGTAAAATTGGTTTTTTTCATATATATATTTACATAACTTGTGCCGATCAAAGATACTAATTTTTCTATTTCTCATCTTTCCCTCGAGTTCTTTTTCCTAAGCTCTTTTACATAGAGAACATCTATTGATGTTCACCTACGATTTTTTTCTTTTGTTTCCAGTGAAATATATAGTATCTTTTTGGAATATATTGGCATTACTCTTTTGCCTACTCAACTATTGCAAATGTTGATGGCATAGACTTTTGTTGTTCAAGCATAAACTTTCGTTGCTTTTCAGACACCTTCAGTACATATTCTCTACAACATCAAGTATGACCTAAAATATTTACAATATACTTAGATCTTTCATGCTCCAGTCCGTTAGTAACTTAGTATCCTTCCTCTACAGTCTAACTAACAACTTTTCTCCTTGACTAGAGCAAATTTGAAAATTTTACGTCGACATGTACTACTAACGTGGTCTCTCTTCTTGGTAGATGTTACATTCTTTGATGAATGTTTGATTTTTGGAAAAAAAGAATGTCTGCTTTGTCTTCAAAACAACCAAACAGTTCAGAGAATAAACAAAGGAACTATTCTGCATATTTTGAGTTGTTTCTTTTTTTTTTTTACCCTTCCTATCTCTATAAAGTCTACTTAAGCATTTATACATAATCCACTGCAGATCTTGAGTTGATTAGTTGCATAAATAAATAATATTCCACTTTAAATCAAAATTTGTACTTTCTTTTCTTCTACAGGTACTTTTCCTAGGCTCGCACACTGAAAAACTGATGAGAAATGCTCGGCTGAAGAAACAATGAACATGCAGTTAGAGATCTTCAAGATCTCATGGAGAAATCAGTGGATTAACAAGTGGATTAACAGAGAGCAACGAGAGAGAGAGAAGAGAGAGAATTTTCCTTTATTTCAGCTTGGAGAATAATTCTCAAAAATACAACACTTTGCTATATATGCTATATTTACATTGACTCATCTTTAACTACTTTAGAACTACTTTAACCAATAACTAACTATTTTCTAACCAAACTATTAACCACACGTAACATGTTAACTAGTCATTTAACCAGCCAAATAACTACTTTCAACACCCCCTTTCAAGCTAGGTAGTGTAAAGAGATTCAACACTCCTAGCTTGCACAGAAGGTATTTATGTTGTGTTCCATTTAGACTTTTTGTGAACATGTCAACCTCTTGATCCTTTGATGTCACATGAAGTGTTCTAATTGTTCCATCTTGAATCTTCTCTCTAATGAAGTGTAAATCTATCTCAATATGCTTGGTTCTTTCATGAAAAATAGGATTTGCTACAATTTGAATTGTAGCTCTACTATTACTGAACAGCTCAACTGGAGCCTTGATATCTATTTCGATTCCTTGTAGATTCCCACCAACCAAATGATCTCTGAGACAGCAGCAACCATACTTTTGTACTCTGCTTCGCTGAACTCCTAGAGACTGTACTCTGCTTCTTGGACTTCCATGAGATTAAGGAACTTCCCAGCTTCACCACATAGCCAGTTGTTAATCTTCTTGAGTTGGGACAACCTGCCCAGTCTACATCACAGAATGCAGTTAATTGTGTTGCCTTCTTTGAGCTCAGCAAAATTTCTAGTCCTAGTTCATTCTTTATATACCTCACTATCCTGTATGCTGCCTCTATGTGAGATTTCTTGGGCTTCTGCATAAACTGACTAAGTATGTGCATTGCATAGGTGATGTCTGGCTTGGTCATAGTCAAGTTAAACAACTTCCCAATCAACCTTTGATATGGTCCTGGATCATCTAGCTCAATGTCTTCCACCAGTCCACCTAAATGCTCATCATACTCTATTGTGGTTAGCTTGTTGTTGCATTCCATTGGAGTGTTTACTGGTTTGGACCCTGACAGTCCCAACTCATGTATCAGCTCAAGTGTATACTTTCTTTGGTTCATGAGAATTCCCTCCTTTGACCTTTCTATCTCAATCCCAAGAAAGTACTTCATTTCCCCCAAGTCTTTAATCTTAAACCTCTTTTGTAATGCTGCCTTGGCTTCTTGGATCAATGTGTGATCATTCCTTGTGATCAACATGTCATCAACATACACTAGGACAATCACTGTTCTATCTCCCTTTTTTCTAGTGAACAAGGAGTAATCAAAGAGACTTTGTGTGGATCCTGAGCTGGTTAGAACCTCAACAAGCTTTAAGTTCCATTATCTTGAAGCTTATTTTAGTCCATATAGGGACTTGTGCAGTCTACACACTTGTTTGTTCTCCCTTGACTGCCAAGACCTGGAGGTGGCAACATGTAGACTTCTTCTACGAAGTCACCATGAAGGAATGTATTGTAGATGTCCATTTGATGGAGACACCACTGATGTGCAATAGCTACAGCAAGGACCAGTCTGACAGTGACCATCTTGACCACAGGATAAAAGGTTTCTTGATAGTCTAAGCCCTCCTTTTGGTTATATCCTTTTGCAACCAGTCTGGCTTTATATCTCTCCACAGTGCCATCAGCCTTATACTTAACCTTGAACACCTATCTGCAGCCTATGGGATTCTTGCCAGGAGGAAGATTAACCATAGACCAAGTGTGATTATCCTGCAATGCATCCAACTCCAAGTTAATGGCAGCCACCCACTGGGGATCTGTGATGGCCTCAGCATATGATTGAGGTTCTTTAATGGGAGTAATCTTGGATAGGTAGGCTTGATAGTGAGGACTAAGGTTGGTGTGTGATATATGGGATTGCATAGGATAGAGACAAGTGGATGTGTGAGATGCACTTGGCTTGCCACAGACATAGTCATGTACCCAGCTGGGTGGATTTCTGGTTCTGTTGGACTTTCTAGGAATTTTTTTGGAGGGTGAGGCAGATATAACAGTGGGAGATGGAAGTGTATATGTTAAGGGTAAAGGTTCAAGCTGAGTAGGAGGATGAGGTGGTGTGGATGTTGGAATGTGTAAGGGTTCTGGATTAGTGTTCAAGGGTTCTGGATTAAGTGTTGTGAGGACACCATTTGGGAATAGCTGTAGCTTTTTGTCTTTGAGTAGTTGAAAGGAAAAGATGTGTTATCTAAACACTACATCTCTGCTGACAAAAAATGTGTTGGAGAGCATGTTGAAGAGCTTGTAACCTTTTTGTGTGGAGGAATATCCTATCAAGACAGTTGCAACAGATCTTGTAGAAAACTTATCCACATTATGCAACGTGGTTGCATAACACAAAGAACCAATGGTTCTCATGTGATATAAGGATGGTGTTCTACCATTAATTACCTCAAATGGAGATTTGCCATACAACACCTGTATAGGCATCCTATTGATGATATAGACAACATTTAAAACACACTCACTCCAGAATTTTATTGGTAAGAAGCCTTGTAATCGAATAGCTCTAGCAACCACTAATATGTGCCTGTATTTTCTCTCAATCAGTCCATTCTGTTGAGTTGTGTGGACACAAGAGCTTTGACGAACAATACCAAGATAATTAAGTAAACTAGAGCAGTGGGAGTTAAAAAATTCAGTATCCTTGTCACTTCTAAAAGTCTTCACTTGTGTACCAAATTAAGTCTTTAGCAATGTAAAGAACTGTATAAGGATGACAACAACATCACTCTTCATTCTCGACATATACACCTATGTCATTCTACAATAATCATCTACTAGAGTAAGGAAAAACCTGAAACCATCATGACTAGCAACTCTATATGGACCCCAAACATCTCCATGTATGACAGACAAGATGTCATTGCTTCTACTGGGATTGCTGGGGAATAAAGTCCGATTTGTCTAGCCAGTAGGCAAATGGCACAATCCTGAATGGCATGAGAGTCTCTCCCGATCTTCAGTGCATGAATTTGTTGCGTCACTTTGATGGGAGTATGTGCAAGTCTTCTGTGCCATGTTTCAACATCTCTGGCTTTATCTACACTGTTATTACTGATTAGGTTGGCACTTATTGTCTTGATACTTCCTTCCTTCTTTATTGGGAGTTGTATGTCATACAATCCATTAGCTTCTTTACCAATCCCCTTCACCACTCTAGTGAATAGGTCCTGCAGGATACAAAGGTCAGGGAAAAAAGTGACAACACAATTTAAGTCTTTGGTTAGCCTGTACACTGACAATAAATTATGCTTAAACTCAGGAATGCATAACACATCAGTGATAGTATCTCCATTATGTGAGTTGCACTTTTCCACACATGCTATGTCAAGTGCACTACCATCTGGCAAATATACTCTCTTAATATTTGTTTTAGCAATCTAACTGACTCCATCCAACATCTCCTTACTATGAACTATATGATTTGAAGCTCTTGAGACTATTATCTACCTTTTAAGAGCTACATTGTTAGTAGCTATGAAAACTTGATACATACCTGCCTTCTCTGAATCAGGTGGTATTTCTTTGTGGAGCAGCTTCAAGATTTGATCATATTGTTCCTGTGTGAACATCATTCCACCTCCATGACTTGAACTGTGTGCAGATTGAACAATCACTATCTGTGTTGAGCTTGTCACTGCATTTGCTATGTATTGTGATGGATATGTACTTTTCTTCTTTTGTTTGTGATCTGTTGGATATCCATGGATCTTGTAACATGTATCCCTTGTATGACCCTTCCATTTGCAGTAATTACAAAACAAAAAAGTACTCTTCCCTTTATAATTCCCTTTATCATAACTAGTTTGATTTCCTTTAGTTGATTGTCCAGATCCTCCAACACTATATTGATTCAGCCCTGTTCTATTGCCGAACAAGGCTGTAGTACTTAATTCTTCAGCTGTTTTCCCCAGATTTCTTTGACTCTCTTCAGATATCAACATTGCATAAGCCTTGTTGATGTTAGGAATTGGTGTCATCATTAGGATTTGACTCCTATCTTGTGCATATATCTTATTTAACCTTGTCAAGAACTATAATTGTCATTGGTATTGATGATGCTCCACATATCTTCTGGATCCTGCACATTCACAGCCAAGACATGGCACTAGTGAATCAAACTCCACCCATATGTCCTTCAATTTGGTGAAATAGTTTGATATGGTCGATGTCCCCTATGTTAATGTTGCAATCTCCTTGTGCAATTGAAAAACCCTAGAACCATTCCCTTGTCAAACCTCTCTTTCAAATCGTTCGAAACTGCGTATGCATTAGAAGCATAGGCTACACAGCTAATCAACTCTTTGTTCACAGAGCTCATGATCCAGGAGAGCACTATAGCATTCACTTTTTCCCACAAATCATGAAGCGATTCATCGAACTTCTCCTTCGTATGTCTCCCGTCAACAAAACCCATTTTACTCTTCCCAATAAGCCCAATCCTCATGGATCTACTCCATAGGGCATAATTTTTTGGACCAGTTAATTGAAAAGAGATTAGTGAGCTACCTGGTGTATCACATGCTTGCAAATACAAGGGATGATTTGCATCTATAGTCGTTGTTAAACCCCGAAACTTCTTAAGATTAATTATTAATTGGGATTAATTGTGGGGATTGAAGTATAGCTAAAATTG
>JAOTQR010039093.1:0-15503 GCA_025774065.1 Solanum ossicruentum | reverse complement strand
TATTCTATATTACTTAATTTTGTGTTTAGTAGTTCACTTGCTGAGTACTGTGTGTTTGGTACTCACCCCCTTGCTACAACAGTTTTGTAGGTTGCGAGCCCGGATTGTCGTGATATTCTCCACTCTTCATTGTCCGAGGCTTCCTGTGGAGATTGTAAGAGGCAGCTGTTTGCCATCCCAGCTAACTCCTTACTCCTATTTATGATTTTTTTTATTCTCGAGACAATATCATTTGATACCTGTGCTTTCTTTCGAATCTATTGTAATACATTAGAAGTTTGTGCACGTGACAACTAGGTTTCACTAAGTTGACTTATTATCCATAATTGAACTTTCATTTTTATTATTATCCATAATTGAACTTTCATTTTTATTATAATTTCGCATTTTAACTTTATAGTTGTGTTGTAGGCTGACTTGTCTTGGTGGGAAAAGACGAGTGCCATCACGCCTGAATTTCGGGTTGTAACACTATATCCTCCAAAAGAGATGTGTTACTTGGGCGTGATATGGGTACAACATGTAAATCATACGACATAATAGATAAGATACATAATCATAGAAAAGGCAATAAGTTTAATAGAAATGAATGATTAATGTCTTAATGAAAACATGCATGGAATAACCATAAATTCATAACATAGTATATAAAAATGTGGGAGGAGACCTTAACGACACTAAGACTATGCGAGTTACTACATACAATCCCATTATTGCCTTTATACCAGATTGAGCATTAATGATAGCTCGCTTATATAATCCCATTATTTCCTTTACACCATACATATATTCCCATTACTATACCCTCATCTTACAGCCACGCTTTTTCGGTGGGTTTTACATGAACATGAAGGCATATGTGGATCAACTAGCTAATATTTATACCAACGATGGCTCCTATTATAGGAAGCAAAACTTTATATAAGGACCCTTGGGGATAGTTACCCTTTCTAAATCCCATTCGGTGCTAAGTCTAGTCCTATATAATACATAAACATAAGCATAATCATAACAAGAATAAGCTTGTAAATTGTAATATCATGATAAGAATAGCTTATTGAAACGATAACCCCCTTCAGGTGAACATTTTTCTTTCACAAGAGGGTGAATTATAACATCATAAAATAGATTCATAATATTGCACAATTTTCTTAGAATTTTCATGGATTCATAACATACTTGGTAGTCCATAATCATTCATAATATTCATGACTTGCATAATATTTAGTAAAACTTTTCATCATACAAAAGATGATTCATCATATAATTTTAGTTCCAAAACTTGGTGGTCTATGCATAGGGACTTAAAACTTGAAATTCAAGAGTAACATGCATGAATGAGATAGAACATGATCTCTTAAAACCATTCAAACAACCCACCATAAAACCCTAGTTAGCGCATCCTGAAAGTCATCTCATAAACCATTAAATTTCATAGCATTTCCTAGTAATATAACATACATAGCTCAAATATCATAAAGCATTTCATAATATCAAAATTAAAGGAGTTCATGATTTTCAAATCATTAAATGATAATTTTCAATGTGAATCATGCCTATAAGTAATAACAGAAAGTACCCTTTGTGAAATTAAAGGATTGAGTTGAAAAGAGTTTTGGACTCCATGGGCGGAAGCACCTATGAAAGAAGAAACTCATGTACTTTATCGATCTTAAGAAAGGTAAGAGAAACATGAAGAATCTTGTAGATCACCTTGAAGATTGGCCTTTAATTAAAGGGTCTTGAAACCCTAGAAATTTAAAAAGAATTTGGTAGAGGGGATTTGGGAGTTTAGAGAAGAAGTTTGGAGTTTTGGTTTGTGAAATAAGTCCAAAATGAGGAAAATTTTCAAGAAATTACATCTATAAGTGTTTAGGAATTTGTCGAAATTTATCACGACCTAAGCATAAAGCCCAGTCGTAATATGGCGAATGAGATACCTATATGAACCTCATTTGAGCCATCTTAGCGTGTTGAGCATTCATTGGCACAAACTCATTTATTTGCGAAAATAAATGAGATAGGGTGTATGGGAAATCATTTAAGTAAAAATAGGTATTTCAAAACATATAGTAGCATCCATAAACTACCATCTAGAACATAAGCCGACCAGTTTCCCTCAAATTGAAAAGAGTCCCAATTTGAACATAGAAGGAAAAAATCTGAAGTTTAAAACCCAAAATGTACATCATATCCAAAAATACATAGCATGAAAGGAAAATAGGTAGACACCCGAACTAAGGGCTCACCATAACAAAACTAGTCTTGAAGCGTTGGAAGAACTAGCCACAAGCCAGAAGAGGAGGAGCCTCAATTCTTACATGGTGATAGCATGTGGGCAAATATGCATTAGTATTTTGGACAATACTAAGTATGTAAGATGTAATGCAAGTATGAAACTATAATGCTATCATTTATAAGTCAAGGACTTTAATGCGTGAAACGACAAAGAAAACATCTATATGAGTTTAAGCATGCACAAGGAATTGCATTCAATATAAAGTAAAAGTAAGGGATAAGTGAAACACATGTGATGGAATGAAGACAAAAATATCATAAATTTTGTGGAAATGGACCATAACTAACATATAAGACCATGTGAGTTACGACATGAAATCTAACATAACCCCTACATTGGCACGAGGAGTCCACTTGCCGAATTGAATTCCATCAGATAGCATGCATCATCATATATCATAATTGACCTACGTGAATCCACTAGCCTAACCTATAAGGCCTCCTATGGTGGAACACAGTTAATAGGACAAAGAGTTACTACTAGGTTTCCCTTAACACGCGTCACCTCATTGCCTCATTCAATGCTAAGTCATCCCACATAATTCTTTAAAGCTTATTCATAGTCAAATTATGACACTTAGAATCACAAATAGCAAATCTCAAGGAGTAGCTCGAAACTTCAGAACCACCAAGTGAGAATTTTCCTTGCACTTTGGGGACCATCATAACACCATTTAAGGCATCAATGACATGCTTATATCTTTGAAAAGCATCAACTTAAAACCTTTCTTTGGTGTCCTATTCATTATCATATATCATGAAAGATTTGACATTAAACTTAGTGGGCTTAATCATAGGGTAGAAATTCATAAATCATGAGAGTCATGTATGAACATGAAGAAATTATGCTTACTTAAAACATGCATTAACAGCCCACACTTTATCACTTAAGGAACTAATCATTGGGTTGTTACCATTAACTCAAAACTCATGAAAATACTTAGCAAAACATTACATGGTAACACTAAAGGTAAACATTACATGAAAATAATTAGCAAAACATTACAACTAACTGTGTGGGTGAAAGGAGACCCACAAATTAACTCACACACCTTAGTTGTAGCCAAAGAAGAAGGAACTTGCTGTTATAGAGAAGGTACCTTGAAACTCTAGCCCTCTTTGCATTGTTCTTGGAGAGAATAATTGCCTTAGAATTTTGAGAGAGTGGAAGAATGAAAAAGTAATGGGAATTCTAGGGCTTTAAGGTCTGCTTAGGGGCTTAAAGGGTCATGAAAACAATATAGTTTCAGACTTTTGATTAATGAAAAGGACAAAGAACTGCCCTTCATTAAAATTATCAGACACAACTAGTGAGACCCCGATCACGGGTTGTGGATCGAAGCACGAGTCATGGTTATTGTCATCCTATTCTTCTTTTCCAATCTAAAAAAACTAGTTATCAATGACCAAACTATGAAAACCTTTTCCATGGGCCATAATCTCATCCACGAGTTATGGATGGCCCCATAGATTCTATCTACACTTAGTAAAATTTCCATTCTTAGGGATTGCATTTAAAAAGGCTAACTGCGAATCGTAAACAAGGCCATGAACCATACTGTTGGTCGTGGGATATCTTCTACAAGCTCCATTCCTTCATATTTGGAACTAACACCTATGACTCGATCTGTAGTCCATGTTTCTTTCCACAAGACATAGATGATCATCGTGGATTATTTTACACTTCAAAATTTTATCTTTCTAAGGCCCCCCATTCATGAGCCTGGACTACCGCTTGTGGTTTGAACCACAAGCCATGAACTAAGCTCATTGAAAAAGCCCTGAACATTTCTGGTCTAACTATTTTGGACTTTCTAGGCTCCTAACTCCTTACAATATCTCCCCTTTTGGTACATTCATCCTCGAATATACTTAAATGTAGGCTTTAATGAGTTAAACATAACCTAACAATCCAACATGCATGCAAAATGAAATCTAATCATCCTTTCTTGAAATTATTAAAGTTCATACATAATATATGTCTCAATACAATCCATATACATGAAAATAAGTATATGCATCATGCAACACTAAAATGCAAGAAATTGGGAAGTTTGGGAAAAGAGTAAGTTAAAACCTTAGGCATGAGTAGAGTGGAATAGATATGGATAATACTTCATCATGTTTGCCTTTAATGTATGCAACTTCCTTGTTCCTTAGCTTCTAAGTTTACTACTCTAAGATTTCAATGGGTGCCTCTTTAACTCTAATTCTCTTCAATGTTCACATCTTCCAAGGGGACTATAGAGTTTGCATTACCTAGGAAATTTCTCAACATTGACACATGAAAGATTGGATGTATCAAATTTGTTTCCATAGGTAACTTCAACTCATATGCAACTTTGCCAACTCTTCTCACCACCTTGTAAGGCTCTACATACCTAGGGCTTAATTTCCTCATTTTTCCAAATCGAATCACAACTTTCATGAGGGACACTTTCAAATAGACCTAATCACCAATATTGAACTCAAGGTACCTCCTCTTCATATCAGAGTAGGACTTTTGCCGACTATAGGTAGTTTTCAACTTTTTCCTTATGAGTCTCACTTATTGGTTGAGTCCATGACTAAGTCCGATCCTAGAAGGCCATCTCACCGATTTGAAACCACCCAATTGGCGATCTACACTGCCTACCACATAATACCTCAAATGGTGCAATCTGTATGCTTGCATGAAACCTATTGTTGTAGGCAAACTCGATGAGAGGCAAATTCTCATCCCAAATCCCTTTAAACCCCAACACACAAGTCTCAACATATTTTCTAATATTTAAATTGTTCTTTTTGCTTGTTTGGGGGTGGAAGGCGGTACTCATTTTCACCTTAGTACTAAGACCCATTGGAAAGATCTCTAAGAAAAAGAGGTAAATTAGGCACCAGGACCCAATATGATGGATAATGGAATCCCATGCAACCTCACGAATTCTCATTTATACAACTGAGCATATTCTTTGGCACTAAATGTCGTTTTCACCAATAAAAAGTGAGCCGACTTTGTCATTCGATCCATTATCACCCATATAGAATCATAGTACTTCTTGGTCTTAGGCAACCCCACTAGAAAGATCATATCGACTTCTTCCCACTTTCAAGTAGGAATATCAATCTCTTGAGCTAGGAAACCCGACCTTTGATGCTCAACCTTGACTTGTTGGAAGTTGGAACACTCAAACACATACATGGGAATATCCCTCTTCATTTTGTTTCACCAATAAACTTCTCTCAAATCTCTATACATTTTTGTAAAATTGGGATGAATGAAATAAGATGAGTTGTAAGCCTCTTGCATTGTCACCCTTTTCAACTCCTCATCATTGGGCACACACAATCTCCCTTGACAACAATGTACTTCATCTCCCCATTATGAGTAAACTTCTGTCTTTCCTTCTTTTACTTTGGCATTCAATTCACATAATGTGGGATCAAGGTCTTGCTTAGATTTAACATCCTCAATCAAAGAATATTCGGACCTATGTAGCACAATCACACCACTGCCACTAGATTCCTTTAACTTTATCCCCAATTTTTTTAACCTATGGACTTCTTTGGTTAACTCCCTTTTCCCATCATCTTCTACGTGAGACACACTACTGATCACACCCAAGTTACACCTCCTTTTTAGAGGACAAACCGATCGTTATCAATTTAAATCATAGCCTAGGTTAGGATCAAATCCCACAGGGAATATGTAGACTCATGATAATTCACAAACAAGCAATTCAAGTAATTAAACAATTCAATTCCTCGAAGGGGTGGGGGGTTTGAAGTAATCAATAAGAAAACAAACTACACTAACTATAACGGAAGAGAATCAATAATAGAGAGCAACTTGTGTATTGTGTTCCCCATGATTCAGCAAGTCAATAACACTGGATAACCCAATTCTTGACTAGAGTATAGGATGCAGGATAGAAATTTAAGTTCAGCAAGTCCTTTGGTCAAAGGTGAGAGGTGAATTTCACTATGCGACTTGGCCCATCTCCATAGTGCACAATACTAGCCATTACCATAGTCCCATTCAACCTTCCCTTGATCTAGTTCGGTTGGTTAGATGAGAATACATCTTTGAATCATGTTAATCGATCTCTTTTCCTATCCATTACTACCTTGATCGGGAAAGTAACACTAGGCAAGTTCTAATGTTGGCCACCACTAGAAAACATGCAAAATGAAGAAAATTGATTAATATATCCAAATACCCATTCCAAGAATTGCAAATTACTTGAGTTTATTTGGTTTGATCTTCATAGTTCCTACAACCCCAAGTTGTGGATTTAGCTACTCATGCTATGGGTAGACAAAAAAATTATGAATTGAGAAAACATAATTAAACACTGACCCAATTGAATTGAGAATCAAAAGATTTGAAAATTAAATTAATTCACAAGTGTATTCTCTTAATTTTCTCTCTAGATATTGTATTCTAACCCTAACTACAATGCAACTTACGACTTTCTATGAAAAATAACCAAAAAAAAAATACTATTTATAATAATTACAATTAAATCCTTAATAAAATAGGAAAACTAGTCAACAGATTCCACAAAACCTATTTATGACTCGAAGAGGCTTCTATAAGTTGTAATCACAGTCTCATAATCAGCTTTTGGGATCTTGGACTTTACTTGTACGAACCATCTTTACGACTCGTAAACAGATTTACGACTTGTGCTTCAAACTCATAGGCTTCAACTGCTTCAAATTATCCCTCTCTGGAAATCTTGATGTAACCTATCTATACGACTCATAGAATGCTTTACGACTTGTATAACTAATCCTTAGATATCATCCTTTATTCGAATTTGTCATGAAACTGCTTCTATGACTCGTAGAATGCTCTATGGCTCATAGAGGGTCTCGTTAATTAGTAAAAACTAGAAAACTTTGCAATTTTGCCCCAAAGTCATCCCAACCTGTTTTCCTGCAAAACTAAACACAAAAACACATAAAAACAATAAATGTCGCATTAGGAACATACAAAATCCTAAGTTTTAGGCTTCAAAAGTGCTGTATTTTAACGACACATCAACACCCTCAACTTAAAATTATTGCCTGTTCTTAAGCAACGACTCAATCTATATAGATAATATAGTAACACACAAACCTCAACTCAATGACATACATAACATACAAATCAAAATCAGATACCCACATAAGTTTTTTTGAAACAAGATCAGATAGCTATTTAACAAACCAATGCAAACTGATGCATGTGAAAACACAACTATGATCAGCAAGGGAATGTCAACAGTCCACAATCACTGAACAAGTCAAATGCTAACCATGCAATGCAAGTGCCCTCACAAAATGAAGTCCTATTTTTGACATTCAATGATGATTTCATATTTAGCTTTGGGACTGTGAAAAAATACTCACTCATACAAAAGATATTCATGCATGGTGACTAATACTATAGGCTTGCCCCTATACTCATGACTTAAACGTTCCACTAACTAGACTAGGAACACATTAGGACTTTCTAGGCTTGTAACGTAGGCGCAATGGGCTTTGGTATGGCATTTTGGAAAAAATAGTTACTAAAGGCCCTCTATGAAACTGCGTTTTTCATCACTTTAACCTCACCAACGCTATTCTTATCACTTTATTCTCCCTTTTTCCTCATTCAAATTTTTTTGGGTATTTTCTTCTCATTTTTCAGCTTTTGCCTTGTTTTTACACTTCGTTTTTCTTTTTTAGCTCATATCTAAGGTATTTTTTCTTTTTCTTGTACCCGGTACATGATTTTTCTTCTTTTTCTCTACATTCCTAACTCACCACCTTATTTGCCCATACATCTACCACCCTCATCTTAGACTTATAGCCTGTATTGAAGTACAAAATATCTCTCTTCCGAACCAGGGCCACTTTTGGTTGACAACCTCAACTTAGGCTTTTTGCCTCAGTTAAGGTTCACAATTCTCAAGAAAAGACCAGGACTAATTTCAAGGTTGCTCACTAGATAAGGCTAGGTTAATTTGGTGTTTTGAAAGGATTGGTACATATAAGGCTCAAATATATGGAACAAGGGATAAAACATCATTTGGTTGGTCATTTTTAGGCTAAAGTGGACTAATTAAAAAACAAAAGCCTAAGATCCTTTCCTAAATTATTTAATCTAGAATCTAACTTAAAGTAACAGGGAAAGTTCTCAATTAGCGAAAAATGCATGAATCTAGTAAAATAAGCTCACACTCACATGGCATTATATATATTATCAATAAGAAACTCACAGATCATTCTTCGTATCTCAAATTACCCTCACTTTATCTAAACAAATATTGCCAAACACCTAAAACTTGCATGGTTTCCATCTAACTACTAATCAAGATATTTTGGTGGGTACCATCTTTTAAAACAAAATATGAAAACATGCTATATGCCATACACATTAGTACTATATGTTACAAATATTATCAAAACATCCTAAATGTGCCGGTTTAATAGAAATTAAATATCCATGAGAAAAAAGAACACATGCAAGAAAAAGCTCGGGATGAAAAATTGGGATAGTTATGGACCATATGCTACTCAGACTTCACTAAGGCCCATAACTACCCACACCCTATCGAAAAAGATATACATTGTCCCCAATGCACAAAATCAAGAAAAAATAGAATATATAGGGGGTCAAAAACATACCTCGATGCCTAAGCACTAGTCTCCGGCTGAGTATGGCCATTCCCTTCCTGTGGGGTAGTCTCCTCAG
Source organism: Solanum ossicruentum (assembly GCA_025774065.1). NCBI lineage: Eukaryota > Viridiplantae > Streptophyta > Magnoliopsida > Solanales > Solanaceae > Solanum > Solanum ossicruentum. The sequence goes on along the minus strand of JAOTQR010039093.1, from coordinate 6,499 downwards.
CTGTGGTACTCTATCCGGAAGGGCCAATACCTCTCAATTGATCCTCCTCCCAAGCACATTTGATCTTCAGTTTACGTGTCAACTCTCTCAAGGCATGCTAGAGATCCCTCTCCTATAACCCCCTCGCACGTACACGTCTTGCCTTTGAATCCTTATCCGTGCATGGCCTCTTCCCTAGGGAAGAATCAGTAGGATCGTCGGAGGTAAATAAATCAAACAATAGCATCGGAGATGTTATCTCTGGTAATGTGACTGGTGCCACTAGTAATGCTGTCATATCAGCTCGGAACTGCTGTATCTCTGACTGCAGGAATGATAAATCTGAAGGCCAAGCCTTTGCTAATCTCTTCTATACCCACTCTTCAAAGGCATTGATGCGGGCATCTAATGCAGAAACACGATCCTGAATAGTAGCACTAGTGAATGCCCAACTCTGCTCTTTTAATTTTGGAATAGCCTGCCAGACCCATGGCCTAAGCTACTGAATAAGATGAGTCAACTGTGACTCAACACGTGATAATCTCTGCGCCATGGTCTGAATAGAGATGGCGGACACATAGACCATGCCCGCTGTAGGAGTGCGTGATGTAGTGGCCTCTAGTGCGGCGGTAGCAATAGTGGGCCCCCTCTCCTCATCTACCGCACATGGGAGGGGGGAGGGATCTTCTCAATAGTAGTAGTAGTGGTTATAGTGTCTACCTTATAACCATCAGCCAATGGTGCTAGGGTGAACATCTCTGGCGGAGGTGGAGGTTGTGGTCGCCAGAGTGCCACCGTGTTCTCATTAGCCTTTATCAGGCTGGGCTACAAAGTATGCTGGGCCTCAACTAAAGGTCCAATTGATGCAAAATTTTTACCCTCAAATCTATATAGAGTCTGTAGATCAAAAAGAGAAATGCGATAGAGGTGGCCCTCTTTAGTATTAACTCATATATCTGCTCTACTATGAGTCGGGCCTAGTCTATATCATAACTAACCAATGTGTTGGCAACCAATACTACATGCTCTGGCATAAGTGTATTATCCACCAAGGTTGGCCGGATATGTGATCTAAAAATCACCTACCAAAACTTGGCGGGGAAGCTAAGTGAAGTCTTTACTATAGGCTTAGTGTGGGTAGTTACCCAGGTAGGCTCCGTACCCTGCTCACAATATGATGGCCACCCATCTTAATGGTGCAGTCTAATGCTCAGGATCCTTCATAATTAGTGAGTTCCTGGCCTGCCTAATTGGTAATCAAACTCCGCTGTAGATCTGGCGGCAAGGTACTTGGGATCCAAAAATGTACAATGGATAGTCTCCTCTGAAATGTCTACCCGCCGACGTCTCACTCGTATCTTTGTCAACCTGAGCTGTGTGAGAGGTTTCTTCCCCTTGGGAAGATTGCATTGAATAGTGGTTGTGTACAATATATAAAACTCCCTCAATAAAATTAGGGAGTATCATCTACATGACTCCATCAGCCACATAAGCCCATATTTTACCATCATGTCTTGCAGAATTGGGGCACAGCTCCGTCCATCATTAATGACCCTATATCATACCATTGTGTCTTGCAGACCTAGGACACGGCTCCGTCCATCATCAATGATCCTAGGCTCCTCATAGATGGAGCGGGTCGGCTTGCCCTGCTCCTTGGGCTGTGTACCCTCTAAGAATATAGCCTCTATACCCTCGATAGACCACCGATGAGAAATAACATCTAGTATTGATGAAGAAGATGGTGCGATGGAGGACTCGACATCTCCTCTATCCTCAGAGCCCTCCTAAAAACTCAGCTCCTCTCTAGAAAGAGTCATTTGGGGCATACTTCTCCCACTCTCATCACTACCTTCTTCTTCAGACTTGGAAGGACTATCAACTGATCATGAGGCTGTCTAGCTTTGGCAGCAGCTTTAGTCAGTGGTCGAGGTGCCTCTACGTCAGGTTGGGTATCAAATATCTCCAATGACCCACTCAGCTGAGGGGTCTACTCTGTATCTGAAGGCTTATCATCTGTAGGCTCATGCTGAAGCTTTTTCCTAAAGGACTTAATCTTTGATCTTTGAGGCTATAATACCTGAAACATAGAGATAAACACACTATAATTAGCACCAAGAATCAAGAAATAAAATGCAAAAGGTAATCTGAATTAGTTGTAGAAGGGTTCTACGAAAGCCCCTTTATGAGTCATAGTGAGCACTATGAGTCATAAAGTGCTCTCATAGATCAATGCTACATAACAATATTAGTCACTAGAAAAGTCTATGAGACCTAGGTACGACTCGTAAAGTGGTTTACGAGTCGTAGACTGGGGTTGTATAAAATTCTAGAGAGTAACTAAAAATCATGTAGGGGTCTACGAGACCTATCTATGAGTCGTAGAGTGATCTACGACTCGTAGAAGGTCTCATCTGATGAATATTCAGAACATAAAGTTTCTAGAATTTCACATGAGGGGCAATTACGACACATAGTTGCTCTACGGGTCATAAGAACACATCATGAACCAGAAAATTTAGGCATCTAATGTTCTAAGTCCATCAGACAAACCCCAAAATACCTCTTTAAACACTAAATCTATCAGTATTAAAGAAAGAACATACACTCACCCACATGATTAGCACAAAACAACTATCACCCATAATGAATTCAACATATTTCACCCAATCAAAAAGATGATTAAGCATAGAATAACCTATGTTTCCAATTCATCTTGTTTGACTCACACAAAATCATATGCCAACACCCACCAACTCATAATCAATAATGTCAAAACACCTAATTCCAAACTCAAACATTCAATTCAATCAAGGGCAACCCTGTTTCAAATTCATAATTGAAATTCAACAAGAATTTCATGCTTAAACACCAACCCATCACAATCATCAAATCAATCCATTAAGAACTAGGTAAATTTAAAGATTAAAATTAAAATAAGAACTTACCACAATTGAAGACAAACTTGAAGAAGAGAGAGAAAGTGATTGAACACAAAACCCTAGGTGTTGCCAGAAATCACGGCGAAAAATGGAAGGTGGTCAAAACTTGAAAAGGGGAAGGTTAGCTTCGTTTTACCAATGAATTAGGTCAAAAGTGGGGTAAAAATAATTGACCCCTCTTTTATACCTTTACTGGGTCAATAGTTAAAATTCTGAGGTTGGGTCAATGAGACCCTGATTATGAGTCATAGATGGGTCTATGACTCATAAGTCATGGTCTTGTAGAAACCTCAACACTTAGTACAATTCGAGAAACTTACCTAAGATATATAAACCCCATTCACGACTCAAAGATTGATCCACAAGTCATAAAGTTGGCTCATGGATTGCAGTGCATATTTATCCTTCTCGCTCATAAGCCCAATCGTAGAAACTGAACCTGATGCTTATCTTAGCCAATTTATTAACTTAGTCTTGTACTTGCATACTCTTTGTGAAATGCACAATTACCCTAAATGCAACCAACTCATTGTCAAGAATAAAATCAAAACACAATAAAACAACTAACTATTAATCCAAAAATTGAAAAATGAACCTATAACTATGCAATAACATCAAAAACCTTGCATTTCCTTCCAAGTAGCACCTGATTTATTATCATGGCACGACTTATAAAAATAGGTTACTAGACTTCACCAATTGCCCTAACCTCACTTTTGAGCTCATCAGTATGCTTCATAGACTGATGAATGTCGATGATAGCTTCTTCATCATTCAATCTAAACCTGAGTTGACTAGTTTTCATATCCACTAGAGCTCGTCCAGTAGCTAGGAATGGTCTACACAAAGATGATTGGGATGTCAAAGATGACTTCACAATCTAGAATCACAAAATCTGCAGAGAATATGAATTTTTCAACCTTACCAACAGATCATAGAGTATCCCCATAGGCTTCTTCACCATTCTATCTACCATCAACAACCACATGTTAGTTGGAGTAGGGGCTTCCAAAATAAGCTTCTTATAAACCGCAATAGACATCAAATTGATACTAGCACCTAAATCACACAGTGCCTTTGCGAAGTCCACATCACCTATAGTGTAATGTATGGTGAAAGCACCTAGATTTTCATGCTTCTAAGCTAAGGACTTTGTAGTGATAATACTGCAATGTTAAAACTCTTGAGAAAGCTCCTGACTCACAGTGCACTTCTTGGTGATCAAGTCCTTCATATACTTGGTACAACCCGACATTTTCTCTGATGCTTCAATAAAAGGGATGTTGATGGATAGTTTCTTAAGCATAGAGAGAAAGTACTTGAATTTGCCTGTGATACCCCATAACTCTATGCTATTATGTATTCATGTTTCAAGCCTCATTTGGTTAGGTTTGGGGTGTTTTAGGTCCATGGGAGACTCCTAGTACCTAACAAGTCCAAGACTTCTCTAAGAGTTGAGTTTTGGGTGATAGTTCATGCAAGGGTCAACTTTAAACAAGTATTAACTCTTGACACATTTGGAAGTAGGAATCTCACACATTTCAAGTGAAATCCCTTTGAGTTATCTTTGCAATGCACTTGGCTTCAACTCATTCCGATGTCAGATGATGGAGTTATGACCATTTTCGTGAGACCCTCCCATGTAGTGAAGCCCCACGGGCACCCATACGGGTTGTGTGGCGTTGTATAGGTCATGGGAAATGTTTAGGGTTGGAAAATGGCATGGTGAGTGTACGCCTTGGTCCATGACTAGTGGCACAGGTTGTGTGACTCACCACTAGTCGTGAGGAGGGGTGTGGAGGTGTTTTAGGAGGCTTTGCTAGGTGTGGGTTGCATTGAAGATAAGGCATGGGCCAAACTGTCTTGTATGGCTCGTGTGAAGGGGTACATGCCATTGAACCTAGGTGAGTGCTGGCTTGCAACATTGTCTTGTCTAAGTAAGGTGGGATGGAGCAGTAAACGGTCCGTGTAACACTACACGGTCTGTGAAAGTGGCTGTCGAATGACGTACGCAACTTTTTCTCAAGTTTACCAATTCCATTTTTCTGTCTAAGTCTTGTCTCACAGGCACTCCACATGACTCGTGGAGTGACACACAACTAGTGAAGTCTCCAGTGAGATGACACTTTGCCAATTTTTGTATCCTTTCACTAATGGCATTTTCGTAAATGCTAATTACTCTAATTCCCTTTTTAGACTTCCAATGCTATCTTAACCTTCCTAAAAGATCTTAACAAGGTTCCAAAGGATAAAACTCATTACTCTCATCTCAAATATACTCTCAACTATCTAAAAAGCCTCCATCAAGCCCCAATTCAATTTCAAAGAAACCCAAGAACAAGATTGGATTCAAAGATCATTTCCAAGCTTCTATTCTTCCCAATCTCAATTCCAAGCAACTCTAAACCTAAGGTATGTGGTGTTGAATGATGGGGTCCTTCCACCCTTGGCTCCTAAACCCTCTTTTAATTAATATTTCATGATTTAAAGTTGATTTTACAAATGGGTTTGCTAGTATGAACTTGTCAATGAACTATGTTAAAGCTATGTAAAGTTGTGACTGTTTTGCCAAGTTTTAAGCTATAAATCTTGGAGCTATTGTAAGATTTAATAAGGGGTTTTGATGTATATTGCTTGAGGGTGTTGCAAGGTATTGATTGATGTTTTTACAATGGATTTACTTGCATGATTTCATCTCTAAATTGCATGGTCTTATACTACAATTTTTCACACCCACCAAGTGTTTGATAAAATATCCGATTATGGTTTCTTGAGGAATTGAAGGTCCAATGCATGTCTTATGAGCTGAATGATGTTATGATGATTATATGATGATGAAATGATGATTAAAATGTAATGGTTTGATGAGCTAGTTCTATGAAATGCTTAATCCGAAAAGGGACAGGCTCCCATAAGGAAGGCCACTGAATCCAAAGAGAGACGGGCTCCCATAAGGAATGTCACTTAACCCGAAGAGGATGGGCTCCCATAAGGAAGAACACTTAATCCGAAAAGGGACGGGCCACTATAAGGAAGTTCACTTAATCTGAAAAGGGATGGAATCCCATAAGGAAGACCACTTAATCTGAAAAGTGATGGGCTCCCATAAGGAAGGTCAATTAATCCGAAAAAGGAAGGGCTCCCATAAGGAGGACCACTTAATCCAAAAAGGGATGGGCTCCCGTAAGGAAGGTCAGTTAGTCTGAAAGGGGACGGGCTCCCATAAGGAAGGTGGCTCCGAAAGGTCTTATGTTATGTCGGTTAAGGCTTCTTTACACATTTATATTATGATCTATATAAGATGAACGATTTGCAAAGCATGACTTATTTAAGAGTTGGTTATATATGTCATATTATTATTATGCTATCTATTGGTTATTATTATGCATTTTGATTATGATGCCTATCTCTTGTTTTTCGATCCCACATACTTAGTATATTCAAACGTACTAATGCATACTCTGTGCCTACATGATGTTACCATGTAGAAACAAGAGCTACATTTGGTCATCATCCTCCTCCACATGGCTAGTGGTATCCATTCATGCTAGTTGGTGAGTCCTCATGTGCGAGGGAAA
>JAOTQR010039082.1:0-15504 GCA_025774065.1 Solanum ossicruentum | reverse complement strand
AAAATAATTCAATTCCAATTCACATGATTAAATACAAGCAATTACACCCATACTAACTAAACTTCAACTCCGACAACCATTCCAACCTCATATGAACCACAACAATATCACCCAAACCAAAAATAAATCAATTCCACATTCATAACAATCCATTTATACTCTCAACAAGGCTCAACCATTTTCAAAGTCAACAACCCTCTATTACAAACCTAGCTTAAACATACATAAGTAAACATGTTTGTGCCCTATTAAACAAGCTTATACTCACATAGGAAGCAACCTATCAATAATAAATCGAAGAAATTCAAACAAAGAGATTACTAAATGGGTTGAGAGATGAACCAAAGGAACAAGGAATGAATTTCGTGTCAAAACACCAGAATTTGGTACCCTCGCCGGAATCTTCACTAGAAAATGATGTGGGTAGTCGGGATTTTTTTCAGAATCCAATTTACAAGGTCTGGGAGAGTTTTCCGTCGCCTTTTAGGGTTAGGATTTGGGAAATTGGGGTCAAAACTTATTTTGACACCTTTTATAGCAAACTAGGTCAATTTTAAAAATGCCTCAAATCGGGGCCACGAGACCCCGACTACGAGTCGCAGGTCATTCTGTTGCTCGTAAGTCCCCGTCTTGTATCGCACCTAACACTTAGCAAAAATTTAGAGTTCATACCTAGGCACTACGAACTCCTCTTATGAATTATAAGGACCCTACGACTCGTAAGGTTGGCTCATAGTATATGTGCCAACTTTAGATGCTTATTGATTCCTGCTATGAAGCATGACTACGAGTCATAATGGAGACTATGAATAGTAGGCCTGCTCGTAGGAGCTACTCCAAGTCTAATTTTTCTAGATCTTTAGTTCTTCTATTTCCTACATAAACAACAAGTCTCAAAGCACCGAAGTTCTCAAAATATTGCAATTGCCTCATTGTCTTGAAACAAATCGCTACTACTACTCTAAGTCTCAAACATGAAAGTAATTAGTAAAATGCTTGGGTTGCCTTCCAAGAAGTGCCTTATTTAACGTCATGGCTCGACTTTGTCATCTTCCTTCATCAACAATCATTAAGGGCTCATACCTCGCTCTTGAACTCATCCGAATGTTTCATGGATTGGGGAATATTGAACACCACCTTAGCATCATTCACCCTAAACTAGAGTTGACCCAAATCCATATCCACTAGTGCTCTCCCAGTGGCCATAAAAGGTCTTCCCAAAATAATGGGTACCTCAAAGTCAACCTCGCAATCAAGAATCACAAAATCCACCGAAAAAATGAATTTATCAACTTTAACAAGCACATCCAATAGGATTCCTTCAGCCTTTTTAATGGTTTGATCAGCCATGAGCAACCTTATTCTCATAGGGGTAGGAGTGCCAAGATTAAGTCTCTTGAAGACAACAAGAGGCATTAGGTTGATGCTAGCTCCCAAGTCACACAATGCCCTTGCATATTCAATGTCACCAATAGTACAAGGGATGGTAAATACACCGGGATCTTCACGCTTTTGCACTAGGCATTTAGTCATGATTGATCTACATTATTGGAGCTCTTGCGAGAGCTCTTGCGAGAGCTCTTGGCTTAAAGTACATTTCTTTGTGACCAAATCTTTCATATATTTGCCATAGTCAGGCATTTTCTCTAAGGATTCCAAGAGAGGGATGTTGATGGATAGTTTTTTTAACATCGACAAGAATTTCTTGAACTTCCCATCTTCTTCCTTCTTCTTGAGCCTTTGTGGGAATGAAAGAGGCGGTTTTGGAATTAATTTGACCTTCTCTTTCTCTCCCACCTCTTGTCCTCTACTCCTATGTTCCTTGGAGTTTCTCCTCACCCTTTACCTTGCTATCAACAACTTTCTCCTCAACTTCATCATCAATAATCGGCATAGGAAGGTCTACAGTGCTTTTTCTACTACGAGTCATCATGGCCATGCAATGTCCTTCATTCTTAGGATTTTGAACCGTATTGCTTGGTAAGGTGCCCTTCTGGTGTTGGTTCAACTGTGAAGACACTTGTCCAAATTGATATTCAATTTGCTTGATTTCCATGTAGTGAGACTCAATTTTTTGGTTTATGTTGAAATATCGGTCTTCATCTCCTTCAAAGTCTCATCATGGTGATCCACCCTCTTCAACAACTTATCGAACATTTCCTCAATCCTAAAACTAATTGATCTGGCATCACGGTTATGTGGTGGCACATAGGGACCATTCCTGTAGCCTTCTCTTCCACCTTATTCTGCATCTGGCACTCTTTCTCTTTCATAATATCCACCCCTGTTATCTCTATATGCCACTTCTAGATTGAAGTTCCAACCTTGATTCCCAAAACCTTGCCTCCAATAATTCGAAGTGGATCCTTAAGGGTTATTCCAAAAACCTACCACTTGGTTGCTCACAAAATATACATCCTCATCAAAGAATTGATCATCATAAACTGGCGTCCTTGGAGGTTGGTGCATTACTGCTGGTACACTTGCTTGGTTTTATTTAAAACCAAGTACATGTTTGTATAGAGTTGAGCAAGTTTCTCCATGATCTATTCATTTGCCTTTGCTTGCTCATAATTCGTGGTAACTGCAAAAAAACTCTTCATTGTACCCCTCTCACTTTGGCCCCATGCTCGGTTGTTCTTCACCACTTGTTTCATTTTTCAGCGACAAGTTCAAATGATTGATCAAGAAAAACACCTCCCATGATCGTGTTGGCACATGCTTTGTTATTAGCATAAATGCTCTATAAAAGATCTCGTCCAAAGCATCATCAGCAATCTTATGATCAGGGACTATTCTCAAGCATTTGGTGAACCTCTCCCATGTAGTGCTAAGAGAGTCTCTAGGCAATTACTCAAAATTGTTAATTTGGTCCTTAACCTTCAATTTCTTTAACCTTGGGAAATATCTTTCGAGGAATATCCTCTGTATCTCAACCAAACTTGTGATGGTACCTAGAGAAAGCTCAGACAACCAGCTAGTTGCATTACCAGTCAAAGACAATGGAAACATCCTTATCCAATAACGTCAATAGAAATATTTTATGTCCCCATGGCACTTTTCACACAAAGATGACATTTTGAACATGATGATAGGGATCCTCTAACGGTAGCCCTGTGAAAAAGCCACGGTTTTAGAGAATTTGGAGCAATCCACTTGAGACCATGAACTTAGCATCTGCCGGTAGAGGTGGCAGTACTATAAAGCCCATCACAGCCATTGCCATAGGGTTCAATGGGTATTGGTTCAAACCATCAGCATTTCCGTTGAAATTCCTGTGCTGAGGTCTGTTATCCCTAGGTGGATTCTCCTCTCTTCCTATATCCTCCTCATTCAGATTTGTCTCCTTCTCAACCATAACATCTTCGTTCACTTGAGCCATTCTCCTGAAAAGTCGATGGATCTCCAAATTAATCGGAGCTAAGGGTTCACCTTGACCCCTTGTGTTGGGCATACATCCTGGCACACCCTGCAAGTAACTTCAAACAACAAAAACAAAAACAAAAGTAAAATACAAGAGATTCTAGAAATCAACACTAGAATTATTTAATAATGAACTCAAGTCAAAACCTAGTTGCATTCCCCGGCAACGGCACCATAATTTTTCATGATGGTCACGCTCCAATAAGGAAGCGATCACAATCAGTAATTAACCTAACCAAAGTTAGGGTCGAATCCACAAGTAATACAAGGCTTGACTATGAGAATTCACCAATAATCATTTCTAAAATCTATAACTACAATCTTTAGATGGGGAGGGGGGTTTGTGATTCAAAATCAAAGATAAAATAAACACCAATTAAAAAGCGAGAAAACACTCAGATTTAGGAATAACTTGGGAATTATGCTCCCCATGGTTCGTTGACTCAAATTCCCTAGATAACATAACTATAATTGGTGAATTGCATGCAGGATGGTAACTTAGGTTCTTCAAGCTCTCTTGTGAAGGTGAAGGTCAAATTCCACCATGGCACTTGGTCAGCTACCATGGCGTGCCAACTAACCATTACCTATTGTCCTAGTCAACCTCCCCTTGGTCAGGTTTGGTCGATTAGATGGGAACATATTATCGATTCTTATCATCTGCTTCCCTTTTTCTATTCGTCACTGACTTGGTCAGGATCGTGATAGTAGGCAGGATTTGGTGTTGGCCACCACCAAGCAACATTAATAACAAATGGAAATATACAATACATTAAAAACCCCAATCATAGAAATGCACAATACCTAGGTTATTTCATGTCAACTACCCATGGTTCCCACAACCCCAAGTTGTTGGTGCTTAGCTACTCATGGCTAAGATAAAATACACAAAAATGCATGTAAAAGGAATAGTTGAAAATTTTACCCACTCCAATGAAAGTGAAGACACCCAAATTTCAAACCTACAAGTTTCATAAATTCCAAAGTGTGTAGCACAAGATTTGCAATTCCCCAAAAATTGGTTTCCAAAGAGAAAATACTAATCTATGATTGGAACTCTAAAAATTATTCTTGAGAGAATATTTTATATCTCAAGAACAAGACTAAAAAATTTCACAAGTGTCAACTCTCTTAAAATGAAACCCTATTTAAACTATTTATAATGTACAAGTCATAACCCTAAAAATAATATAGAAAAGATAGTTGGCATCTGGGATGTCTCACAGATACGACTTGTTGGGTGGCCTACGAGTTATAGTCGGGGTCTCATATCAAGATCTTTACATTTTGGACCTCACTGGTGCGACCTACGTACGAGTCGTAGCCTTGACTACGACTCGTATGCTGCTCTCGTAGCCTTGGTCTTTAGCTTCTTGGTCCAACATTTTGTCTCTCTGATTATTGCTACGATCCCACCTATTTGAGTCATCGTATGACGTATGACTCATAGGATGGCCTCGTAGTAGTGACCCTCACTTGGTAGATTTCTGAACTTTTGGTCTCTGTTTCCTGCTACGACACGTCCTACGACTCGTAGGATAACTCGTATGGCCTATGCTTCAGCAAAATCTGCAACTTTTCTTCCAAATCATGCCAACCTAACTTTTCTGCAATATTAACACAAAAACACATAAAAACTATAAAAATTTGCTTTAAGAACTCACAAAATCCCTTGTTTTAGGTATCAAATGTGATGTATTTTGACAGCACATCACATACATTGGTTGGGAATTTATGGAAGAAACCTTAGATTGTAGATCCTGTTTCTTGGCTTCAATGGAACTTAATAGTTGAGAGCCTTAGGAGATTTTTTGGAGGAATTAGATTTAGAGGAGAATGGAAGTGGTATGTGATGTGCTGCCAAAACACAGCACTATAAATGTTTAAAACTTGTAATTTTATGTGTTCTAAAAGTGATGTTAGTGGTTTTTATGTGTTTTTGTGTTTAGATTTGAAAGATTATATGTTGGCCATGATTTTGGGGAAAATTACAAAAGTTGCCACAGATTTGCTGTTTTACGAGACCCTCTATGGGTTGTAGCCCATTCCATGGGCCGTAGAGAGGTTTTTAAAGGAATTCCAATGAGGGGCCAAGTTTTTGAAGTTAATTCTATGAACATGTGGACGAGCGTTAGACTAATTTATGAGTCATAGATGATTTTTCGTGCCATGAGGATCAGAGAATGAAGACTTTCTGAAGTTCATCAGATGAGACCCTTTTTACGAGTCGTAAACCATTTTATGAGTTGTAAAGGGGTCTCATAAATAGGAAGTCTAATGTTCCCACAATAATGTATTACACCCTGACTAGGGGTTGTAAGCTTCAATACGAGTCATAAAGAGCTTTCATGAGGCGTTCTGACCAGTTCTCCGAAGTCATTTAGGATTTAAATTTTAATTATTATAAATAGGTCTTTTAGATTAATTTTCTGAAGTTCTCAATAGTTTTAATAAATTTTTGCCTAGTACTTAGGAAAACTCAATATTTTGAGAGAGAAAATTGTAAGAGAGTCTTTGAGAACACTTGTGGTTGAATTTTATCTTTTAAGCTTGTGATTCTTATTGACACTGGATTGCTTGTTCTTAAATCTATTATGTAAGTGTTTATTTATGACTTCTCAAACCATAATGTCTACATCTACATATAGCATGAGTACTAATCCACAACTAGGGTTGTGGGAACCATGAAGAACTAACAAAGTAAAATCGGATAATTCACAATTCATGGAAGGTGTATATGCATATATTAATTAACTCTCTTCACTTTGCATATTTTCTAGTGGTGGACGATATTAGAACTCACCTAGTATTATTGACTGGACCAAGGTAGTAATAAATAGGAAAAGATATTAATTAACAGGACTCGATTGATGTGTTCTCGTCTAATCTACCGAACTGGGCCAAGGGGAGGTTTTACTGCGACTAATACATAATGGTTACTAATGAACACTATAGAGATGGGCCAAGTCGCATAGTGAAATTCACCTCTCACTATTGACCAAAGATCTTGCTGAACTTAAATTATCATCCTGTATGGCATTCACTAGACAAGAATTAGGTTGTCCAGTTACACTGAGTTGGGGAACACAATACCCTAGTTGGTCTCCATTATTGATTTTTCTCTTGTAATAGTTAGTAAGTTTACTTTTTTCATTGATTATTGTAACCCCCCCCCCTTGAGTAATTAAATTGATTAATTATTCTACTTGTAAATTCGTAAATTTTCTTAATTTTACATATTCCCTGTGGGATTGACCCTAACGTTGGTTAGGTTTTATATCTTGATAGCGACCCCTTTATCCTGTAAAAAAAGAGGTGTAACTTATGAGACATCAAGATTCTGGCGCCATTACCGGCAGACACAAAGTTCACAGTCTCGAGTGGGCTACTTCAAATGTTGCAGAACCGTGGGCTATTTATGGTCTTACCATCGAAGGATCCTCATAGCCACCAACACAATGTGCATTTGTTTGTAAGAGTGTGATGGGAAAACAGAATCTATCTATGGATGTTGTGGGACTTCGTGTCTTCCTGTTGTCTCTCACAGGCAATGCTACATTAATTCTATTTGAGATCCTATAAAGTTCAATCACCGGTTGGGTAGAATCGTAGAAAGCATTCATAGCAAGATATTTCCTTAAACCAAAGAGGCTCAAGCTGGCAGACCAAATCCATAACTTTAAGAAATTCCCTAGTGTTTCAATCCTTGTTATGTGGGAGTGGTTCAATAGATGCTTGAGGAGTGCACTGGACCATGAAATTTTCGGTAATATCCTGGTGGAGAATTTTTATCGAGCTCTAGATGCAAATACTCAAGCATGTGTTGATGCCCTTTTGGGAGGTACACAAATAGAATAATCATTCGCAGAGATTTCTGAGCAGATGGACGTGGTGGCTAAATTGAACCATGTGTGGAAACCCATGAATAGACATTCAACAGATCATATGAGTACTATTGATATGAGTTCTAACCAAGCAAAAATATATGCAGATATCCTTAGCATGCTTGCTCAAAACAGAGCTAATCTGGAGGTGCTAACCAGGCCAGGTGACATTCAAGAAAGCCATCATGCCAAACATAGGGGTCGCAAGGACAGTAGTATGAACAGCTGCTATGTTCCCCCCCCCTCCCCATAATAATGACATAGAAAATAGGAACTCAAGAATCGAGGAGATGCTTGACCAATTGCTTAAGAGGGCGGACGCTCAAGGTGAGACATTGAGGGACATTAAGTCCGACATTGCCAAAAGAAACAACAAAGTTAACAATAACATATGGTAATCAAACAGCTCAGTCAATAATTTGAACTTGTGTTAATACAACTGGATCATATTCAAAGAGCATGATGACAAGCAAAATAACTCTAGATCGTAAGGATACTAATGGGTGCCCGATAGAGTCAAAGTTTATAGATAAGGGAGCACAAAAGTTAGAGGAAGTTTGAGTACTTTATCCATCTACGTAGTTTCGTAACTATAAATTAGGCACTATTTGTGAGGCAACCTAAATGTGGTATGGGTAGTTATGGTCCTCGGTGAAGTTTGAGTAGCTTAGGTCCACAACTATCCCAACTTTTTATTCTGAGATTTTCTTGCCTGTGTTCTTTTTCCTGTGGATATTTACTTTATGTTGAACCAGTATGTTTAGGATGTTCAGATAATATTTGTACCATGTAGTACCAATACTTGTTGCATATGGCATGTTTTTATGCTTTTGTTCGAAAAATGATACCCTTCAAAACTTTGGATTTGTAGTTAGACAGCAACCATGCATGTTTGGGTGTGTGACAGTATCTGCTCTGATAAGAGAGGGTACATTGAGACAAAAAGCATGATTTGTGAGTCTTTTATTGATAATGTGTGTTGTGCCATATGAGTGTGAGCATAATTTGATAAATTCCTGTGTTTTGTACTAATTCAGAACTTGCCATGTTACACTAAGTTAGATTGTAGATTAATTGGATTAGAAAAGGATCTTAGACCATTGTTCTTTAATAGTCCACTTTTGCTTTAAAATGACCAACCAAAATGATGATCTATCCCTTATTCCCAAAGTTTGAGCCTAACATGTACCTATTCTTTCAAAACACCTTATTAACCTAGCCTTGTTAGTTGTAAAATTTTGAGATTAGCCATGGTCTTTCCTTGAACATTGTGTACCTTGACTGCAGCAAAAAGCCTGAGTTGAGGGTGGCTACAAAAAAAGGCCCTGGTTCGGAGGATGAATATTGTGCACCTCAATACAAGCCAAAATTCTGAGTTAAGGGTGGCTAGTGTAAGGGTGAAACACAAAAATAAGGGAGTGAGTTCAGAATAAGAAGGAAAAGAGTAAAATCATGTATTGGGTGCAAGAAAAATAAGTGATGCTTTAGATGTGGGCTAAAAACAAATTGAAGAACAAAAACAAGGCGAAAAGCTAAAAAATGAAAAGAAAACACCCATGGAAGCTTGAAATAGGAAAAAGAGTATAATAAGGCAAAAATAATAGAGTTAGTGGGGAAAAGTGTAGAAAAATAAAGTTTTAAGGAGGGACTTTAGACACTATTTTCTCATAATATCACACCAAAGCCCCTTGACCCTACG
Source organism: Solanum ossicruentum (assembly GCA_025774065.1). Lineage (NCBI taxonomy): Eukaryota > Viridiplantae > Streptophyta > Magnoliopsida > Solanales > Solanaceae > Solanum > Solanum ossicruentum. The sequence goes on along the minus strand of JAOTQR010039082.1, from coordinate 6,498 downwards.
TTATAAGCCTAGAAAGTCCTAGAGTGATCCTAGTCCAATTAGTCGCAGGTATAAGTCATGAGTATAGGGGGAAGCCCATGGTATTAGTCATTATTTTTGTGAGTGTGAGTATTTTTGTATAGTCCCAAGGTCAAATACGAAAACATCATTGAGTGCAAAAAATAGGACTTCTTTCTGTGAGGGTACTTACATTGCACTATTAGCACTAGGCTTCTTCAGTAATTGTGGATTGTTGATAATTCCTGGCTTCTCATAGTTGTGTTGTCACATGCACCAGTTTGCATTAGTTTACTAAATAGTTGTAACACCCCACATTTTACATTACTAATGCTATGCAAATGAATCATGATATGGGTTGGTCAAATTAGCGTCAATTCTTAAAAGTGCTTGAATCTCGTTTTAATAGGCAATATGTGTGTCTAACGCTTAAGGGAGTCAGAGGTATAAGTGTTTTGTGTTAAATTGATGAGATCATAGCCCTAAACAAAGTAAAATAACTGAAGTTCTTGTATGAATTAATAATCTAGTAGGCGAGTCACCTACTTGCTTAGCTTAAATTTGCAAGCTAAACGGAGATGAGGCCCGACATCGAATTTGTCCAAGTCTGATTATGAATAAAGTTTGTGTTAAGAGTATAAGTTTAGCTTATGTTTTTACATCATAAGTGAATTAAAATTATAGTTTGGGAAGCATAGAAAAATGGGACCAAGCCCATCCCAATTCATTGGTAATTTTGGCCCAAAGTAACTAACAGAAAATGAGAAGAATGGGCAGAAAAAGGACCATCAGATTTGGAACCCAATTAGGCCCAATTTTGGGGGACAAGATGTGGTATTAATTGGTGAAAAGGTCAAAAGAAATTCATCCAAGTAGTTATGTAAAAAGTGGTCAAAACAACTCCCACAATCATTTTCCACTTGAAGCAAAAACAAAAACAACTTTACTCTATAAGTTTTCTCTCAACATTTCTTAACCTTAAGAAGTAGCCAAAAGGATCTTTTAGGGTTCCTAAGGATTATCTAAACTTTGAAGATAAAGGTAAGTGATTATAGTTGTATTTTTAATAAGGTTTCTTCATGAAAATCAAGAAGTATATGATAGTATGTTATGCTGGAAATTCTAGGCAACATGTGTTCAGAAAGTTGATGCACACTTGCCTTTTGTTTTAGTGACTTCTATATGGTTTGTGGGTTGTATTATGAAGAGACTTTGATGTTCCTAACATGGTTCGAGTTATAGATATTATCCTAAAGTTGCTGCCCTGATTATGGTTTCATTTAAATCATGAGTTTTATTGTGCTATCTTAAGTATAATGTTGATTGGAATTTGTGAGCTGTTGGATGGAAGGCTATTGGCTCACGTCCTTCATGAATTCTAGGTTGATGTTCTAAGACTAATTAGTTTAGCACTATTTTTGTGTATAAATGTTGTTGAAATAGTTTGGTTAGAGTTGGAAAAGGCTTGGAATTGTCGACGTCGAAATGTGGCGAAGGGGGGTAACATTATGTTGTCCATTTGTATGTTGTGAAGAATTGTTATGTGTTGTGTCTTGTGGACTGTTTTAAGACTGCTAAGGGTCTTAAACAATACGTATATGACATGTACATAATAATGGTTGCAAGAGAATATGATTATAAGTGACAAGATTGAAGGAATGCCTTTGGGGCGATAGTTTTGAGCTTGCTGTCCGGATGTTAGTTTTTTATAATTTTGGACTGCCTAGAAGTATTGTGTTACTGCTAATACTAGCCTTATTGCCTAATATGCAGTTGATAAATATTTGAGGGAAAAGCAGCAACTCCAAAGTAGTAATGAGGTTATACAACGAGGTATGTAAGGCTACTTGATTTCGTATAATTTATCATGAAACATAGAGTCCTCCTTGGTATATAAAGGCAGTTGCCAACTCCGACACAACTATTAATCGTGTATCCATTTTTTTCACATTTTCACAGGCTCCTGTTCGTGATTACTTTCAAATAGGCATATACACGTGAATACCAAGTTACATGAGTTCTTGTTGCTGAATAAAGTTCACTAGTGGTTTCACCTCATACGCATTTCATTATTTATGTAACATGCTCTCTTCATTGTCATATTATCTTGTATGATTATATGTATGTCATATGTTGTATATACAACCCTAAAGGTCTAATATTTTGACCACCAAAAGAATCATCTCAATAGTAATTGAAAGATAAAGTATATAGTTTTTGATGGGTGGTAGCGCAAGGGGTGGAAGCATCTCCTAGCCAGGGACGATCATATCATAGGTGGTAGCCCGAGGGGTTAAGAAAGAACCTAGCCATGGATGATCCCAATACAGTTTACCACTAATCAGTTAGTCATTTACCGTACATGATGTGCACAGATTATACAGTAAAGGTAAGGTAATATAAAGAACATAAAGTATACAATCCCAAAGTGTATCCAAAGGTGGTCTTTTATTCCACACCTATGCATAGTTTCATTTGAAGTCATTACTTCATATATAGTATTTCATGCCTTACATACTCTGTATATTATCTCGCACTAACATCCCTTATGGGGGACCTGCATTTCATGCTGCAGGTACAGGTGCTAGTAGATCTCCCCAGTAGAGTCTAGGAAATCCAGCTGTTGTTACCAATCTCCATGTTGTTCCGGAGCTTTGTGTGTGTAAAGCTTATATGTTTGTATTGTATAGTTAATTGAGGCAGGGCCTGTCCTGGCCTTTATTTGATACTTCCTCTTATCTATAGGATTTGTAGACTATGAAAATTAAAGTGTGGTCATGTCTCGTACTTTCGACACCGTGGCCCCAACGGCCTAGTCACATGCATTCCCTTTTGGTTGTATCACTGTTTACTTGCATAAAGGTATGTTAAATTATAGAAATCCATTATGAATTGTATAGAAAGTGCATAGATATAGGTTGGTTCTCCCAAGCCTTATCGGCAACGGGTGCCGGTCTGCCCTAACGGGACTTGGGGCATGACAAAAGTGGTATCAGAACGGGTCATCCTAGAGAGTCTACAAAGCCGTTTCAATGTAGAGTTTTGTTTATCGATGTGTTGGTCACCACATTTATAAGTAGGAGGCTACATAGCATTTAGGAGTTGTTACCTTCCTTTGATTCTGTAGATCGTGCCATAGAGCTAGGTGAATTATGTCTAACTCCTAAATTGCTTTGTATAGCGAGCAAGTATGCCAGAAACCAGGAAGAACAAAGGTAAAGGAAAGGCAGTAGAAGTGGTGGCAGGTTCGCCAATTCATGTGAGACAACTAAATAAGGCTCAAGATGAGTCTCTATCATGGACATCTCTAATCCCTCCAGCTCCTGATGAACCCAGAAATAGTGAAATTCCCCCAGAACCACCTACTGATGCTACAATGCAGGATCTGAGAAATGCAGTTCAACTACTGACTCGCATAATTGCTGGCAAAGGCCAAATACAGGAATGTCCAGTTATGGGTACAGGTGGTGCGAATAGGGCAGCTAGCATGAGGATACATGACTTCCTTAATTTGGACCCTCCATCCTTCATTGGTCTGATCCTAATGAAGATCCCCAAGACTTTAATGATCAGATTCAGGGCACTTTAGATGTTATGCATGTGAGTGGTACAGAAGTTGTCGAGTTAGCGGCATATTGGTTGAAGGGTGTGGCAATATTGTTTTATGAAGCTTGGAAGTAATCCAAAGATATAGATGCTCCCCCAACTACTTGGAAGGAGTTCAAAGAGGCATTTCTTAACCATCACTTGCTATTAAAGATCTGAGAGTTTCGTGCAGATCAGTTCTTGAATCTCCACCAAGGGAATATGAGCTTGAGGGAGTATAGTCTCCAATTTAATTCCCTATCTAGGTATGCTCCTAATATAGTTGCTACTCTGGCAGATAGAGTTCATCGATATGTGGATAGATTGGATATGTATCTTGTCAGAGACTGTACCATTGCTTCATTGAATAATGACATGGATATAGCGAGAATCCATGCTTTTTCACAGAAATTGGAGGATCAAAGGCAAAGAAGAAAGACATAGGAGTTAGAAAGGGCGCAGTCTAAGAGGACCAGGTCTTCAGGGCAGTTTACACCATCCCAAAATGAGTTTAGGACTCGATTTTCTAATAGACCGCCTAGGCCATCATTCTCCTATTCTACAGCCAGTGCTCCACAACAACTTCAAGGGTCTAGAAGTAATCAGTTTGGTCAACGAGTTGAGGGACAAGGTTCACAGAAAACAGAAGGATTGACAAGCTAGCCAATGACTCCTAGGCAGCCCTGTAAATAGTGTGGAAGAAGTCATCCGGGTATATGTCGTGTTGGAACAGATGTTTGTTATTAGTGTGGTATGTCAGGGCTGAGAGATTGCCCGAGAAGGCGTATGGGTGATATAGCACAATCTACTAGGTCAGTTGTTGCATCATAATCGATAGTTCCTCCATTAGGTATGGGTCAGCAAGCACCTATGGTTCATGGTAGAGGTGTTAGAGGAGCAGCTAGCTCTAGCGGGGTCCAGAATCACACTTATGCTCTGGGGAGTTGGCAAAATTTGGAAGCTTCACCTGATGTGGTCGCAAGCATATTATCCATATTCTCTCATAATGTATATACATTAATCTCCAACTAGTTGCTGGGAAGCTTAAGAGAACACCCAACTTGTTGAATAAACCATTTGAAGTGTCTACACCAACCGATGAATTTATTATGGTTAGAAGGGTTTACTATGGCTGTGTAGTAACTATTTGTGATCGTGACATATTGGCTGACCTTATTGAGTTAGAAATGGTGGAATTTGATGTTATAATGGATATGGATTGGTTATCTTCTTGTTATGCCATCATGGATTGTTGAACTAAGAAAGTGTACTTCCACTTTCCAAATAAGGCAGTTCTTGAATGGGAAGGCAATATTGGAGCACCAAAGGGAAAGTTTATCTCTTATCTTAAGGCCAGAAAGATGATAGCAAAGGGGTATATATGTTAGAGTAAGGGATATGGAGGCAGAATTGCCAACTCTTCAATTAGTTCCAATAGTAAATGAATTTGTTGATGTGTTCTCTGATGAACTTCCAGGCTTACCTCCTGAACAAGAAATAGATTTTGGTATTGACTTACTTCCAGGCACTCAACCTATTTCTATCCCTCCATATAGAATGGACCCGGCAGAGTTGCGTGAATTAAAAGAGCAATTGAAAGACTTATTGGAGAAGGGTTTTATAAGACCCGGTGTGTCTCCCTGGGGTGCACTAGTGTTATTTTTATGCAAAAAAGATGGCATCTTGAGAATGTATGTCGACTACTGACAATTGAATAGGGTGATAATTAAGAATAAATACCCCCTCCCCAGGATTGATGATTTATTTGATCAGTTACAGGGCACCAAATGCTTTTCATAAATTGATCTGAGATCAGGTATCACCAAGTGAGGGTGATGGAAGAAGATATACCTAAGACTGCTTTCAGAACACGGTACGGTCACTTTGAATTTCTTGTTATGTCATTTGGGCTAGCGAATGCACCAATAGTTTTTATGGATTTTTTGAATGGGGTATTTAAGCCATTCTTGGATGTGTTCGTGATAGTGTTTAGAGATGACATTTTGGTATACTCAAGGTCAGAAGAAGACCATGCAAATCACTTACAACAAGTGTTACAGGTTCTTCATGATCGACAGTTGTATGCCAAGTTTTCTAAATGTGAATTTTGGCTAAACTCAGTGGGATTCTTGGGTCATATTGCGTCTGAGGAGGGAAAAAGAGTTGATTCACAAAAGATAGATGCTGTGAAAGATTGGCCAAGGCCAACCACGCCCACAGAAGTTCGGAGCTTCCTAGTTTTGGCAGGTTATTACAGAAGGTTTGTTTAAGGTTTTTCTTCCACTTCTGCACCTCTAACAAAGTTGACACATAAGGCAACCAAGTTCCAATGGAGTGATGCATGTAAAAGGAGCTTCCAGGAACTAAAAAATAAGCTAATTTCTGCACCTGTGCTAGTACTTCCAGAAGGCACCGAGGGGTATGCAGTGTATTGTGATGCTTCAGGAGTTGGCTGAGGGTGTATTCCAGCACAGCATAGTAGGGTAATTGCTTATGCATCCAGACATCTATGACCACATGAGAAGAATTACCCAACTTATGATCTTAAGCTAGCAGCAGTTGTATTTGCTTTGAAAATATGGCGCCACTACTTGTATTGGATTCACGTTGACATATATACTGATCATAAGAGCTTCTAATACATTTTTAAGCAGAAGGATCTAAATTTGAGATAGCAAAGATGGCTAGAACTAATAAAGGATTACGACGTTTATATACTATACCATCTAGGTAAAGCAAATATGGTAGCTGATGCTCTGAGTCGTAAGGCAGTTATGACTACTGGTGATCAGGCCATGGTTAGTCAAGGGGTGGTTGAGGATCTACGTCAACTGGCTAATTTAGGGGTTTGCCTTCTTGAAACCCCAAAGGAAGGGGTTGTTGTACATAATGCAGCGACGTCTTCATTAGTAATGG
>JAOTQR010039051.1:0-15505 GCA_025774065.1 Solanum ossicruentum | reverse complement strand
CACCATAGGCTCTAATGCAATATCTCATGTAGGAATAAACATATACATAAGCTCATTTCATCATGATAATATCATCCATATCATATCTCATGGTTTGGACCTTCAATTCCTCAAGAAACTGTAACTAGACATTTTATCAAACATCTTAGGGTTATGTAACGGGGTTAAAAGAGAATGCAATTTAGAGATGAAATCATGCAGGAAAATCAGTGGTAAAGCCTTTAGTCAACACCTTGCAACACCGCCAAGACATTCATAACAAAACCCCTCATCAAATCCAACATTATATCCAATATTTGATGCACAAAACATGCTAAAACCACCATACTTTCATAAACTAAAATCACTATGCGGGAAATTTCTCAATATTCAAGATCCACATGTAAAATCAACTTTGAATCATGCAATATTAAGTAAAAGAGGGTTTAGACACCATGGATGGAAGGACCCAATGGTTTAATACCACATACGTTAGCTTTTGTAAAGTTCTTAAAGAAGACTTTGATAGAAACTTGAAGCTTGGGTGAGATCCTTGAAGAAATCCTTGAGATTGGCCTAAAATTTGGGACTTGAATTTAAGGTCGGAAATGGGTTTTAAGTGTTTGGAAAAATATTGGGAATATTTTTGGGTGATATGATGTTGAAATAAGACTAAGTCTAGGTGAAAATACTTTTGGAAAAATTTAGGTCCAACACTTAGAAATATTTGGGCGAACTAGGAAAATACAGTGCAGAAATTAAACCTCTCCGTGTGCGGAGAGGCCAAGGATGCTCTCTGGAAATCGCACCAAGCAAAATTTTATAATTTGATTCTTTTGCTTTAAAATAGAGGTTAAACCCTTATCACCCTAATTTGTACCCCTTCAATAAGAATATGAAGTCAGATTTTAGAAATTCCAAATGGATTTTTAGATATATGTAAAACAAGATTTCGGGCACTTCCGAGGCACATTTTCGGCACTTTTTGGGGTCATATCATGTCTTTAGCCAGAAAAGATCATTTTTTGTCTAAGGCATGTGACATGGATAGTTGAATAGGACTTGTGGCTTTCCACTGACCGTGTGCTTGGTCGTGGAGTGCGTGCAAGTAAGGAAGGTATGCATGGGGTGGGGGAGTTTTTGACTAAGAGTGGTGCCACGGCTATCTTCACTGACCGTGGAATGCTTCAAGAGCCATCAACCTGGGCGTGAGATGGCCTGGCCACAATGTACTTCTCTATGTATTGTTGGACTGACCACTACATAGACCTTGTAGCACCACATGGCCCGTGAAAGTGGCCTATCAAAGTGACGTTGACGATAACTTTTTCGCAAGTGTTCCGATTCCAATTTTTTTAGTCTAAGTCCTATCTCACGGGAACACCACATGGCCCATGGAGTTCCAGACGACCAGTGAAGCCTTCAGTGAGGAAACACTTTGCCAATTTTTCCTCCATTACACTAATGGCGTTTTCATAATTTTCATTTATTCTAATGATTTCTTTGGACTTCTAGTACTATCCTAACCTTCCCAAAAGACCTAAACCCTATTCCAAAGGATCAAACTCATTACTATAATCTCAAATACACTCTAAAATATTCACAAGAGCCTCCTTCAAAACCCCAATATAAATTCAAGGAAACTCAAAAACAAGTTTTGGATTGCATGGCCCATTTCCAAGCTCCAAGTCTTTCACAACCCAATTACAAAAAACTCGAAGTCTAAGAAATGTGGGTTTCAACCTTTGGGTCCTTTTACCCATGGTGCCTAAGTCTCCTTTTTAAATGAATTTCATATTTCTAAGTTGAATTACTTATGGATCTTACTAGGAATCTGACTGTGAAATATATTGGGGTTTCATTAAAGTGTGTCTGTTTAAGCATGTTTTGAGCTATGGATCTATGATCTACTTTGAGATTTGATGAGGGGTTTCAATGTACATTACTTGATGGTATTACAAAGTCTTGGTTGGTGATTTTACATTAATTTTTCTTGCACAATTTCACCCTTGAATTGCATGGGTTTATACAAGCATTACACACCTGCCAAGTATTTGATAAAATTTTCAATTAAGGTTTCTTGAGTTGTTGAAGGCCTAATGCATGACATATGAGATATGCTACTATACTATGATGAAAGTAAAGTAAATATGTGTTGATTTCTTAAACAGTGTCTATAGTGTTGCAAGTTGGTCACACCTTGTCGAGGCGGTGCTTTCCCTTAACCACAATGATGGAGGCTGTGATGTCCATCAACCATGTTGAGGGGTTAATACCTTGACAACTATGATGGAGGGTGTGATGTCCATTAATCATGTTGAGGGGTTGATACTTTGACCACTATGATGGAGGGTGTGATATCCATTAACCATGTTGAGGGCTTAATACCTTGACCACTACGATGGAGGGTGTGATGTCCATCAACCAATTGTGGGGTTGATACCTCAATCACCATGGATGATAGGGTGTGACAATCCATCATAATGTTGGTCTCTTCATACATATGTAATATATTCTAAATAAGCATGTTTTACCTCAAGCATCATTCATGCATGTCATATTGCTACTATGTTTTCCATTGCTTATGATGTCGCATTTTGCCTATATTGCCTATCTCTTATTGCATCGCATCCTAAATATTTTGCATATTCAAACATTCTAACGCATATTATATGCCTACATGATAATTATCATGTAGGAACTGGAGCTCCTCACGATCATCCTCATCCTCCCCATGGCCAGTGCTATCTCTACAAAGGAAGTTGGTTAGTCCTCAGTTTTGTGAATAGTGACTTTGATCCTATGCTATGTATAAATACTATCTTTCATTTATTGTATGTTTTGACTATGAGGGTCAGCCCGGTTGCTTGTCTTGGCCCCTACTATTTTCTATGTTTAGAGGTATTGTTAGACAAGTTCTGAAATTATGCTTGAGATTGACTCTATTTGACTCATTGATGTTTTATGATATAAAGGTTTTCTCTTAGCCCCTTATATCCTTATTTTGTTCTCATTTGTTGTTTTATTATTTTCGCGACCAAGGATGTGTAAAGATAAGCTAAGAGGCTTGTTTGGGATTCCTTCAGGTCCCCCATTCTTTGTGTCATATCTAGGCCCTAGGCTTGGGTCTTGAAAAACATGGTATCAAAGCACTATATTGTTAATGGTCCCCAGCATCTCACACCCCACATTGATTAGAGTCTTATTCATAGTTGTGTTGTGCGCCACAACTATGAGTAAGAGGCTATGAGACGTTCTATGAACTATTTCGCTTCTTCTTACAGTATGTCGTGTTATAAGATTCAAGGTAAGGTTTTCCCCCTTAACGATTGTTATACAGGATCATGTCTGACACAAGGCACACCGTAGGAATAACTAGCTCATGTAGAGTTTCGGGATGCTCTTGCCATGCTAGCCCAAGCGGTGACTAACCAAAGCAACCGTGGGGTCCAAGCCCATTATGCTCACACCATTGCATCTATAGTAAGGGATTTCATAAGGATGAACCAACCAGATTTCGTCTATTGTGGATGAGAACCCTCAAGAATTTGTTGATGAGGTGTACAAAGTGTTACCTATTATGGGTGCGAGGTCGGAAGCGAAGGCAGAGTTGGTGGCTAACCAACTCATGGGGGTGGCCTAAATATGGTATACTCAATGGAAGGAGAAGAAGGGGAAAAATGATGTGATCCTTTTGGAGGAGTTTAAGGCAGTGTTTCTCAACCGATTCTCTCCTCTTGAGCTATGAGAGGCCCAAATGATGGAATTCATGAATTTGAAGTAAGGGTCAATACTCTATATATACTCCCCAATTGGTGGCCGATCCAAGGTCTAGGATGAATAAGTTTATGATGGGTGTATCCGAATTGGTGAATGATGAATGGCATGCCACTATGTTGATAGGTGACATGGACTTGTCCCTCCTCATGACGTATGCCAAATAATTGGAGGGGGAAAATATGAGTAAGAAAAAAGGTAAGGAGGCCAAGAGGTCCCTTTTCTAAGGAAAGTTCCAAAGTCCCAAATGTGGGGGGTGGTGTGGTGCCTTGTGTGTGGTATCCTAGATATGGGAGATGCTATACTGGCCCATGCTTGAAGGGTACAGATGCTTGTTATAGTTGTGGTGAGATGGTTCATAAGGTAAATGATTGTCCTCATAAATGCAACAAGGGTAAAGGTATTGATGTTGATCAATGGGGTGCTCCAAGACGTAATCGATTCTATGCTCTTCCATAGAGGCAAGGAGGGGAGGAGTTGCCCAATGATGCTACAGGTATGTTAAAGTATTCTCTTGATTTTTTATGCATGCTTAGATGGTTTCGAGGGTTATTATTCCTTTTATTATTCTTTTTTGTTGCTAATAAGATTTGGCTATGTGTGTCTATTATTGCTAGAAAAGCTTATAAAGGTTACACCATGTTCTTATTGCATAGAGTCTTGTCTTGTGAACATGGCTTGATGGGTCAGAGGTCATAGGGTGGTTTGTCTACATGAATATCATGCTTCCAAAGAGGGTAGGACCCGTAAGATTGTATGATGATATTGATCTATTTGGCCGACTATAATGGGTTACTCACTTCTCTAAGATTGATCTTCGCTTTAGGTTTTGTCCCCAAGTGAGTATGAGGGCAGGCAGTATCCTTAGGTGTCTTGTTGGACTAGGAGAGAGCATTTTGAGTCGTGGTGGTGTTGTTTGGTTGGCTTATGCATCGGCTATGTTTATGGGTTTCATGAATAGGGTCTTAAAAACCTACCTTGTCATGCTTGTGGTGGTCTCTAGTGATGGAGTATTGACTTATTTAGAGCTTGCGGATCATTTGAGGATGATATTGTGAATTTTGATGAATGTGAGGTTGCTTGCTAATTATGGGAAGTAAGAATATTTAGGGTGAAAAGAAAGGTGGTTGGAGAAGTTCACCGGTTGACTAGGTTAGGAATGATGTTGGGTGAAGTTGTATATGGGGGTTCACTCCCTAGGGAGAGATGGTGGCTTTAGGTACGAAGGTGGGCTAGTGTATAAGGTTGACAATTATGCCCAAGGTGTGAGGGTCCTTATAGGTAGTTGAGGAGAATTGGTAAGGTGGCCTATGAATTGGAGTTGCCTATGGATATGGGTATGGTTCATCCAGTTCTTCATGCATCTTGGTTGAGGAGATGTATTAGTGACTGAAGAGCTATAGAACTCCTTGAGGTTATGGGTGTTGTGGAAGATGAGTTGGCTTAGGAGAAGGCCTCGCTGAAGATATTTGATGGATAGCTGGGAAGGTTGCATAATAAGAATGTAGTGCTCGTCAATGTCCTTTGGGAGAATCATCCAGTTGAAAGTGCCACATGGGGAGGCCAGGCAGACATGCAAAAACAATATCCATATCTCTTCAACTCTACTCAACCCTAAAGTACTAATTTAAGTTCCCATGTGTGTTTTCAAGTCTTAAGTTCTGATTCTTATGTCATTGCCTACATTCATGTTTATACTGCTAAGTTTTATGGTGGTTTTTGATGTTCATGTTGAGACTTTTTGAAAATAATGTTTAAGTGCATTTGTTGCATCTATGTTGGGCCAAAATCTTCATGATTACCTTTCTTGTGTACGTTTCCTTGACATTCGTGGACGAATTTTCCCAAGGGGGGATATTGTGACACCCTGTAGATCTATGCTCTTACATATCCATGTTTCAAGATTTATTTGTGTAGGTAGGGAGTGTATCAGGGTCATGGGAGACTTCTAGTACATAGACGAGTTCAAACCTTCTCTACGAATTGAGTTTTGGGTGTCGGTTCATACAAGCATCAACTTTAAATGAGCTTAACTGTTTTGTCACACTTTGAATTGGATGGCCAACAACATGTAAAATGAAATCCCTTTTTGTTAGCTTTCCAACACACTTGGTGTCACCGTATTTCATGTTCGGATGAAGGTGTTATGATAGTTTTTGTGAGACCCTCCCGTGCATTGAAACTAAACGGTCAGCCTAATGGGTAGCGGAGCTTTGGATGGGCCGTCTGGGCTATCTTGAACTGGAAAAGACCATTTTTGGTCTAAGAAATGTGACATGACCAGTGGTACAGGTCGTATGGCTTGCCACTGATCGTGTGGTTTGTCGTAGAGTGTGTGCAAGTGAGGAAGGTAAGCATGGGAGGGAGTTTTTGACTAAGTGTTGTTCCACGACTATCTTCACGGGTCGTGGCGTGCTTCACGAGCCTTCAACCTTGCGTGGGGTGGCCTAGCCATAATTTTCTTCTCTATGTGTAGTTGGACGGACCATTACATAGACCGTGTAGCACCACACAGCCCGTAAAAGTGGCCCGTCAAAGTAACGTTGACGATAACTTTTTCCCAAGTGTTCTCATTTCAATTTTTTTTGTCTAAGTCCCATCTCACGGGCACTCCACACTACCTGTGGAGTGTCACACAACCAGTGAAGCCTTCAGTTGGGCAACATTTTGCCAATTCTTACTCTGTTTCACTATTTGTGTTTTCATAAATTTTATCTATTCTAATGAGGTTTTCAGACTTCTAATGCTACGCTAACCTCCCCAAAAAACCTAAACCTTATTCCAAAGGATCAAACTCATTAGTCTCATCTCAAATACACTCTCAAATTCTTTCAAGAGGCTTCATAAAAAATCCAATACAAATTCAAGCAAACTCAAGAACAAGTTTTAGGTTCCAAAACATATTTTCAAGCTCCAAGTCTTTCACAACCCAATTTCAAGAAACTCAAAGTCTAAGATATGTGGGTTTCAACCTTTGGGTCCTTTCGCCCATGGTGCCCAAGCATACATTTTACATGAATTTTATAATTCTATGTTGAATTACTTATGGTCTTACTTATTATGAATTGGACTATGAACTATATTGGGGTTTGATTAAAGTGTAATTGTTTAAACATGTTTTTATCTATTAAGCTATGATCTACTTTGAGATTTGATGAGGGGTTTTAATGCACATTTCTTTGAGGTATTACTAATTTTTGGTGTGTGGTTTTACATTGATTTTTCTTGCATGATATCAACCTTGAATTGCAAGGTTTTATACTAGCATTACATACCCGCCAAGTGTTTGATAAAATTTCCAATTAAGATTTCTTGAGTTGTTGAAGATCTAATGCATGGCATGTGAGATAGGTGCCTTTATTATGATGAAAGCAAAGTATATATTTGTGTTGATTTCTTGAAAAGTATCTATAGTATTGTAAGTAGACAACACCTTGTTGAGGGGGTGTTTTTCCTCAACAACTTTGATTGAGGGTGTGATGTCCATCAACCATGTTAAGAGGTTGATACCTTGGACATTATGATGGAGGGTGTGATGTCCCTTATCCATGTTGAGGGGTTGATACCTATACCACTATGCCGGAGGGTGTGATGTTCATTAACCATGTTGAGGGGTTGATACCTTGACCACTATGTTGGAGGGTATGATGTGCATCAACTAATTATGGGGTTGATACCTCAATCACCATAGATGGTAGGGTGTGACAATCCATTGTAATGTTGGTCTCTTCTTACATATGTAATATGTTCTAAATAACCATATTTTACCTCAAGCATTATTCTTGCATGTCATATTCCTACTATGCTATCCATTGCTTATGATGTTGCATTTTGCCTATATTGCCTATCTCTTGTTGCATTGCATCTTACATACTTAGTACATTTAAACATACTAATGCATACTCTATGCCTACATGATGTTACCATGTAGGATTCAATGCTCCTCATGATCATCCTCATCCTACCCATGGCTAGTGCTATCTCTATAGAGCAAGTTGGTGAGTCCTTAATTTCGGGAATAATGTCTTTGATCTTATTCTATGTATAAAGTTTATCTTTCCTTTATTATGTGTTTTGACTATGAGGGTGTGCCCGGTTGCTTGTCTTGGCCCCTGCTAAGTTCTATGTTTAGAGGTATTGTTGGAAGAGTTATGCAAATATGCTTCAGCTTGACTCTATTTGAATCTTTAATGTTTTATGATATGTAAGGTTTTCCCTTAGCCCCTTGTACCATTATTTCTATTATTATTTGCTATTTTATTGTTTTTGCAACCGAGAATGTGTTAAGATTTGCTAAGAGGCTTATTTGGGGTCCCTTCAGGTTCCCCATTCGCCGTGTCATGTCTAGGCCCTAGGCTTGGGTCTTGCAAAACTTAGTATCAGAGTACTAGGTTGTTAATGGTCCTCGACATCTAATACACCATGTTGATTAGATTCTTATTCATGGTTATGTTGTGCACCACAACTACGAGAAAGAGGCTATGAGACATTCCAGGGAATATTTTGCTTTTTCTTACTCTATGTCATACTATAGGAGTCAAGGTATGGTTTTTCCCCCTAACGATTGATCTTTCCTATGCTAGATCATGTATAACACAAGGGGAAGAAGAGCCTACATACCCGAGGAACAACCAACTCATGAAGAATTCCGAGATGCTCTTGCCATGCTAGCCCAAGCGATGAGCAACAAAATCAACCATGGGGCCCAAGCCCCTCATTCTCCCACCTAAGCATCTAGGGTAAAGTATATCATGAGGATGAACTCACCGACGTTTAATAGGTCTAAAGTGTATGAGGACCCTCAAGAATTTATTGATGAGGTGTGCAAAGTATTATCTGTTATGGGTGTGAGGTCGGAAGAGAAGCCGAAGTTGGTGGCTAACCAAATCAAGGGGGTGGCCAAAATATGGTATACTCAACAGAAGGATGAGAAGGGGAATAATGATGTGATACTTTTGGAGGAGTATGTATAACACAAGGGGAAGAAGAGCCTACATACCCGAGGAACAACCATCTCATGAAGATTTTCGAGATGCTCTTGCCATGCTAGCCCAAGCGATGAGCAACAAAATCAACCATGGGGCCCAAGCCCCTCATTCTCCCACCTAAGCATCTAGGGTAAAGTATATCATGAGGATGAACTCACCGACGTTTAATAGGTGTAAAGTGTATGAAGACCCTCAAGAATTTATTGATGAGGTGTGCAAAGTATTATCTATTATAGGTGTGAGGTCGGAAGAGAAGCCGAAGTTGGTGGCTAACCAAATCAAGGGGGTGGCCAAAATATGGTATACTCAACGGAAGGATGAGAAGGGGAATAATGATGTGATACTTTTCGAGGAGTTTAAGGCGGCGTTTCTTAACCAACTCTTCCCTCTTGAGCTGCGAGAGGCCAAAATGATGGAATTCATGAATTTGAAACAAGGGTCCATGGGTGTGAGGGAGTATGTCCTCGAGTTCAACCAACTCTTTCAATATGCTCCCTAATTGGTGGCCGATCCAATGTTTAGGATGAATAAGTTTGTGATAGGTGTAACCGAATGGGTGAATGAAGAATCTCATGCCTCTATATTGATAGGTGACATGGACTTACCTCACCTCATGATGTATGTTGAACAATTGGAGGGGGGAAAGATAAGGAAGAGAAAGGGTAAGGAACCTAAGAGGCCCCATTTTGAAGAAAAGTTCCAACGTCCCAGATGTGGGGGGTGGTGGAGTGCCTTATGCCAAGTGCCCAAGATGTGGGAGATGCCATGATGGCACATGCATGAAGGGTACGGATGCTTTTTGTGGTTGCGGGGAGATGGCTTATAAGGTAAATGATTGTCCTCATAAATGCAAAAAGGGTAAAGGTGGTGATTGGTTCTATGCTCTTCAAAGGAGGTAAGGAGGGCACGAGGAACCTGATGATGCTACAAATATGTTAAAGGCTTTTCTTGATTTTTTCTGCAAGATTTGATGGTTCTAGGGGTCACTATTCCTTTTATTATTCCTTTTTGTTGCTAGTAAGATTTGGCTATGTGAGTCTATTTTTGCTAGAAAGGCTTATAAGGGCTACTCCATGTTCTTATTGCATAGAGTCTTGTCTTATGAACTTGGTTTGATGGGTTGGGGGTCTTAGGGTGGTTTGGCTACATGCATATCATGCTTCCAAAGAGGGTAGAGCCCGTACGGTTGTAGGATGATGGTTAAGCATAGGCGATCTACTTGGTCGACTATAATGGGTTAGTCACTTCTCTAAGATTGATCTTCTGTTCAGGTTTTGTCCCCAAGTGAGGATGAGGGTAAGTGCTATCCCTAGGTGTCCTATCGGACTAGGAGAGAGCATTTTGAGTCATGGTGGAGTTTTTTGGTTGAATTATGCATCGACTATGTTTATGGCTTTCGTGAATAATGTTTTAAAAACCCACCTTGTCATGCTTGTGGTCGTCTCTAGTGATGGAGTATTGACTTATTTAGAGCTTGCGGATCATTTGAGGGTGATGTTGTGAATTTTGATGAATGTGAGGTTACTTGCTAATTACGGGAAGTAAGAATCATTGGGGTGACAAAAACTTGTGGTTGGAGAAGTTCACTAGTAGACTAGGTTGGGAATGTTGTTGGGTGAAGTTTAGAATAGAGGTTCACTACCACGGGGGAGATAGTGGCTTTAGGTACCAAGGTAGGCTAGGTGTGTATAAGGTTGACAATTAAGCCCAAGGTGTGAGGATCCTTATAGGTAGTTGAGGAGAATTGGTAAGATGGCGTACGAATTGGAGTTGCCTATGGATATGGGTATGCTTCATCTGGTTCTTCATGTATCTAGGTTAAGGAGATGTGATAGTGATGGAAGAGCTATAGACCTCCTTGAGGTTGTAGGTGTTGTGGAGGATGAGTTGGCTTAGCAGAAGTTCCCAGTGGAGATATTGGATGGATAGGTGGGAAGGTTACTTAATAAGGATATAGTGCTCGTCAAAGTCCTTGGGGAGAATTGTCCAGTTGAAAGTGCAATATAGGGAGTTGAGGTAGACATGCAAAAATAATATCCATATCTCTTCCACTATACTCAAGCCTAACATACTAATTTAAGTTCCCCCATGTGTTTTCAAGTCTTATGGTGCGACCCTTATATCATTGCCAGCATGCATGTTTATATTGATAAGCTTTATGGTGATTTTTGATGTTCAGGTTGAGACTTTTTGAAAATAATTTTTAAGTGCATTTGCTGCATCCATGTTGGGCCAAAATCTTCATGATTACCTTCCTTGTGTACGCTTCCTTTACATTCATGGACAAATTTTCCCAAGGGTGATATTGTGACACCCTGTAACTCTATGCTCTTATGTATCCATGTTTTAAGCCTTATTTGTGTAGGTGGGGAGTGTATTAGTGTCATGGGAGACTTCTAGTACTTAGATGAGTTCAAAACTTCTCTACAAGTTGAGTTTTTGTTGTTGGTTTAACCAAGGGTAGCTTTAAATGAGCATAAAATTTACCACACTTGCAACTGGATGGCTGAAAACATGTCAAATGAAAGCCCTTTTAGTTAGCTTTTCAAGGCATTTGGTTTCACTTCATTTCGAGTTCGAATGAAGGGGTTATCAACATTTTTTTGAGACCCTCCAGTGCAGTGAAATAATATAGGTAGCTTGACGGGCAATGTAGGTTTGGACGGACCGTCTGGGTAGTCTTGAGCTGCAAAAGACCATTTTGGTCTAAAAAATGTGACATGTCCAATGGCACGGGTCATGTGGCTTGCCACTGACCATGTGGTTGGCTGTGAAGTATGTGCAAGTGAGGAAGGTATGCATGGGAAGGAGTTTTTGACTAAGTGTTATGGCACGACCATCTTCACGGGTCGTGGCATGCTTCACAAGTTGTCAACCTGGGCGTGGGGTGGTGTAGCCACAATTTTCTTCTCTAAGGTAGTTGGACAGACTACTACGAGGACCATGTAGCACCATATGCCCGTGAAAGTGACGTTGACAATAATGTTTTCCCAAGTGTTCCGATTCCAATTGTATTGTCCAATTCCCATCTCACGGGAACTCAACACGACTCGTGGAGTCCCACACGACCAGTGAAGCCTTCAGTGGGGCAACACTTTGCCAATTTTCCTCCGTTTCACTTATGGCGTTTTTGTTTATTTTATTTATTCTAATGATCTTTTTGGACTTCTAATACTATCCTAACTTCCCCAAAAGACCTAAACCCTATTCCAAAGGATCAAACTCATTACTCTCATCTCAAAGACACTCTCAAATTCTCTCAAGAGCCTCTATCAAAAGCCCAATACAAATTCAAGAAAACTCAAAAAACAAGTTTTGGATTGCAAGGCCAATTTCCAAGCTCCAAGTCTTTCACAACCCAATATCAAGAAACTCAAAGTCTAATGTATATGGGTTCAACCTTTGAATCCTTTCACCCATAGTTCCCAAGCCTACTCTTTACATGAATTTCATATTTCTATGTTGAATTACTTATGGTCTTAGTTATTATGAATTTGACTATGAACTATATCGGGGTTTGATTAAAGTGTGATTGTTTAAGCATATTTTGAGCTATGGATCTATGATCTACTTTGAGATTTGATGAGGGGCTTTAATGTACATTGCTGAGAGTATAACCAAGTGTTGGTGTGTAGTTTTACATTGATTTTTCTTGCATTATTTCAACCTTGAATTGCATGGTTTTATACTAGCACTACATACCCGCCAAGAGTTTGATAAAATGTCCAAATAAGGTTTCTTGAGTTATTGAAGGCCTAATGCATGTCATATGAGATAAGTAACTTTATGATTATGAAAGTAAAGTATATATATTTTAATTTCTTGAAAAGTATCTATAGTGTTGCAAGTTGACCACACCTTGTAAAGGAGGTGCTTTTCCTCAACCACTATGATTGAGGGTGTGATTTCCATCAACCATGTTGAGAGGCTGATACCTTGACCACCATGATGGAGGGTGTGATGTCCATCAACCAATTAAGGGGTTGATGCCTCAATTACCATGGATGGTAGTGTGTGACAATCCATCGTAATGTTGGTCTCTTCTTACATATGTAATATATGTTCTAAATCAACATGGTTTACTTCAAGCATCATTCATGCATGTCATATTGGTACTATGCTATCTATTGCTTATGATGTTGCATTTTGCCTATATTGCCTATGTCTTGGTGCATTGCATCCTAAATGATCAGTAAATTCATGCATGTCATATTGGTACTATGCTATCTATTGCTTATGATGTTGCATTTTGCCTATATTGCCTATGTCTTGGTGCATTGCATCCTAAATGATCAGTAAATTCAAACATATTAATGCATAATCGATGCCTACATGATGTTACCATGTAGGAACAGGAGCTCCTCATGATCATCCTCATCCTCCCTGTGGCTAGTGCTATCTCTAAAAAGCAAGTTGATGAGTCCTGTATTTCGAGGACAATATCTTTGATCTTATGCTATATATAAAAACTGTCTTTCCTGTATTGTATGTTTTGATTATGAGGGAGAGCCCGGTTGCTTGACTTGGCCCCCACAAAGTTCTATGTATAGAGGTATTGTTAGAGAAGTTATATAATTATGCTTGAGCTTGACTCTATTTAACTCTTTGATGTTTTATGATATGAAAGGTTTTCCCTTAGCCCCTTGGAGCCTTATTTCTATTCTCATTTGTTGTTTTATTGTTTTGGAGACTAGGGATGTGTATAGATATGTTAAGAGACTTGTTTGGGGTCTCTTCGGCTTTCCCATTCGCCGTGTCACGTCTAGGTCCTAGGCTTGGGTCGTGACATATTTGGTGAATACAAACAAAAAAAATATGGGATATCTCATTTTCTTTCATTCATTTCTGTGTTTTGTGTTTGTAATAAGTCCATGCTTTTCTTCTTCCTTTGAGCATTATCTTTGCTCTCCTAGTGAAGCTTTTTCTTTGCTTCACTTCAAACAATCCTTTCATGTTTCCAATTACTTCAGCTGTTGGGATTATGAATACCAAAAGACAACATCTTGGAATAAGAGCAAGGATTGTTGTTGTTGGGATGAAGTCTCTTGTGACATGTTGACTGGTCATGTTATTGTTGTTACGAACCGAACCTAGGGTCTAGGAGTGACATGGCAAATGGGAACTCGAGAGTCCCCAAATAAGCCTCAAAGTATCCAAAATTCGCATCATTGATTCGGAAGAATATTCAAAAAGTAAACACATATTCTAAGGGACATGAAAGTAGGACTCACGCTATGGGATATCATTGGGAAATGGATTAACAAGGATTCACATAACACGTAGCACATAAGAACTGGGGGAGGGTAAGTATGACTCACTATATGGGAGAAATCCGGACTTAGGATCTTCCACATTTCCACATCAAACATACATAAATATCATAATCCTCATAAAAAAATCCATAATAGCCATATCCAATAGATATCCATAACCATAAGCTCCAAATACAACACATAGCACACAGATCCGACAAGAATCTACAAGGTGTCCAATAATGCCTCTAGTCATAAGATGAAACGAGGGCCAAGACATGTCCCAGGCTCACCCTAAGTAAAAATAGCATAAGCAAAAGCTACATAAGATAAAGGAATTGTGCCTTTTCCTTAGATGATAGGACTCACCACAACAAGACAAAACTTGAGATCCCAGCTAAATTCGTATGGTGGATGATCGTAGTCCTTGGTCCTTACATAGTGAGATCATGTAGGCATGCGTAGGTACATTTGAATGTACATAGTATGCGAGGTGCAATGCATGTAACATACCAAAACCAGCATACGATGTTATATGACAAGGGTATATATTATTGAAAGAGATATATATGATAAGGAATGTAGTATAACAAGATGCTATGAAATTCATGATGCATGAAGTGCAAATATTGCTCATATATATAGTGGATATGTAACGTGAACCGACATAAATAAGACCAAGCGAGCTATTACTTGGAATATCAATAAAATCCCCTCATCGGTAAAGAGGTAGTCTACATGTCAAAGGTAAATCATACTTCACTATAGGGGCACCCCCAATTTTTATGAAGCAACTTTCCTTACGGGCACTCGCATTACGGATAGGACTTTCACATATATCATATCATATCATATCATTTCTTCTCCTTACGAGCAACCCTATTTCAGAGGCAACTTTCCTTACGGGCACCCCCATTTTTGACAGAAACCTATGCTAGGCATATAGTTCCAGGAAAAAAAATGAACCCTCCTTCCATCGGTGCTAAGTCATTATCCCACAAGAATATTTATAATATATGTAATTATACATGCGTTCAAAGAGATACAAGTTTTGCCAAAACATTTAAACGCACAATTGGGCTTAAATGCCAAACACCATTCATAATAATTCATTCTTAGGCTCAAATGCCAAAACCATAATTTCATAGTCATAATACTCATGCATAGGAATAGCCCATTCATATGCAAAATAGTGCAAGTACCCAAAATACTCAAAAGGCCATAATCATAGACATGTACATTCTTGTCATAACCAATATCTTATAAAAATCATATCATAATACATAATTGAGCTTAACCCACTTTATAATTTCCACAGAAATCCAATGTTATGAATGCAAATGCCATGAATGATAAGAGGAAAGCGGGGGTAATTCAGATTCAATCTACAATTAACAATATAATATGAAATTTAAGTGAAAAAAATAATTAAATCAACATTTAAAATCATAATATAATCACCCATGCATAAACAAGCCTTGAAAAGGGACATGCATATTCATAATTTCA
>JAOTQR010039040.1:0-15505 GCA_025774065.1 Solanum ossicruentum | reverse complement strand
TAAACTAGTTGATGCATATGATTCTCACGACTCTACTCGTGCCGTACATAATAGTAATATCCTTCACCGGTTCCCGGGCCGATTACTATCGTGCTACTATATATACATATATATACTTTCCGGAGTTGGTTGGCTACGGCGGACTCGGTTCTGCCCAGTGGTCGAGTTTCGCTTAGACGGTGTGATGATGTGACTGGTGCCTCATGTGATACATGATATGTGAGTGCAGCAGTCTTCCCTGGCTCACTCGACTATGTACATGATGTGTGACGGAGATTTCGGTTATTTGAACTTCTGGTGTGATGCTGTGGTATGGCGCGAGTTTGGAGGTCGCCATCATTCCCGTCCGAGATGCATGATTTTCATGGTTTTTTTTTAAAAAAAAAGAATAAAAAAGATTTTTATTAGATACTTGCTACAGGTTTGATTTATGTATGTTATCCATTTCCTTTGGCTTATGAGTTATATCTGTATTGTATACTTCCTGTTTTACATATTCGGTACGTCTTTTATTCTGACCCCTTCCTTCGGGGGGGCTACGTTCATGCCCGCAGGTACCGACGAACAGGTGCGAGACCCTCTTGCCTAGGATCTCCAGTTTGCAGCTGCAGTGCCCCTTTTTGTTTCAGGAGCCAGCTATTGGTAGTCTCTCATGTTCACATGTTTTGTAATTGGGTCATGTATATATACACGTACTGTTTGGCATCTTTGTCTAGAGGTCTGTGGATACTGGTGGGTATATGAGAGACACTTGAGTACTTGGTTTATTGTATGTTTTTGGTACTTGATCAGGCGGCGAGACCATATTATGTACGTATAACATGATTATTAGGCGGCAGGACCGCAGCGAGACCTTGTCGGCCCGCACTTATGTTTATGCATGAAGAGATATATATATTTGTATTGTTGTCTGGGAAGCTGCAGGATTTGTTTTTGCAGGTGAGCTTAGTTAATAAAACAGAGGAAACTCTGCCAAAATTACGACAAGTTTCCAGGTCGGATAGATTGGGAATTTCAGGTTAGTATATGTCAAGGTGTCCCTATCGGGCACTGATCACGACCCTAGGTTGGGTCGTGACACGAATTCGAAGCCTCCATCCGCATTTGTAGTGGCTTGTGAGGTGTACTCTGCGTTCACGGATTGAATCTCCACGTCCGCGAAGGCTTACCTGGCTTGTGTGCCTCGCATTCGTGGAATACAGTTTTTACCCTAGTGTCTTAATTAAAAGTGATAGGTTTTTCCATTTTCAACAATTTTTAAAGCTCCAAACTTGGTTTTAGTGAAATTATTGAAGATTTTTCAAGGCAAGGCTATTGGATAATTTCTACTCCATTTCTTCATTTCTCATTAATTAATTTATGATTTTAACTTGAAATTCGAGACTTTAATAGGAGGCATTAGAGTATTTTTGGATATTAAAATTTGATTGAAAAATTGGGGTTATGGGTTCATTTTAACTTCGTTTTCAAAATGATTTTCATCGTTGAGATTCTTATTATGTGCGGAACGTTTTCATGTATTAATTTTCAGATTTTGAAAACTTTCTTCAGCATGAGATTTTTGACCTTTTTCCCTTTTCATCCAAATTTCTTGATTTTAGTGTCATTAGCTTCATATTGAGATTGTGAAACTATATTTGATTAGATTGTGATGCTTCGAGTGCGAGGGGAAAAGCTTTGGTATTTTCTTGATTTGGCAACTAGTTGAGGCACCTCGTTAAGCTTAGTTGAACATTATATTTCCTTTGGTCATGATTTAGGATGACTGATTATTTGTTGTTGGTCAGGAGTACTTGATAAATTTTGAGAACTTGATCAAATGTGAATTTCATCTACAACTTGAAAGTGAAATAATGAGATTGGTACTCGTTGACTTGTATTCTAATATTGAGAATCTCTTATGATATGAGAATGTGAATTGTTATGGTTGGTTATTGTTGGAATTGGAGATATTGATGATGAGTTTCATTGTTGGGGTAGAGAGTTGGTTGTAGGCTTGGAATGAATTTGTCATTATGCCTTGTTATTGTGATATTTGACTTGAAGTATTGTACATGTAGTAAAGTGGACTCTTGTATGCACTTATCATTGTTGCCTCATATATATATGTTCTTCATGTGCATTTGTGACTGAGTACCGCTGATGGAACAGTGATGCAAAATAGGAAACAGACCACACAAGCCATGACATGAAACACAAATGAGAAGTAAAAGATTGGCCACACGAGCCATGGTATGAAACACATAGGAGAAATAAGGCATGGGCCACATAAGTCGTAGCTAGGATCACTGATCATATTTGGGTCGGGCCTCACACTCTAGGCAGGTACATGGACAGATTAGGATTACTCTTTAATGGTTGATCAAATTTGATGTATTCGCCCTCGGAAACAAGAAGTTCTGGTCCGGGACGGATAATATCAACCACTTAACTTCCCTCCGATGCATCCGTTATGGTTATCACATATCCGCCTTTTTCTTTTAGTATGATTTTGCTTACTATACTTGTTGATGTAGCATTATAAACAGTATTGTTACTCTTGTTGCCATCGGGATAAATCTGATCCCTTCCCCTGTTCCCGCCTACGTATATAGGATATTTTAAGAAGTGAACATCCTTCTTAGTAGCAGGGTCCAGGTAAAGAATAAGGAAGGTTATTTCACTATATTTTTTACCAGAGATAGGGCCTACCACAAGAATATATTTTTTATTTAGGCGATAGCTCAAAAAAGATAAATTGCCAATCTTTACTTTCTCCTCGGGAGAAATACGACCCGGAGGAGCTAATTCAATCCCCTCCGGTAAAGTAAGAACAGCCCCATGTTTAACCCCCCCTTTTTTTACTATTAGCAAGAATCTGTTTCAGTTGTAATCATAAGAAATTCGAACAACTGCTTCAAATATAGTATCAGGAAGTGCTGCTTGTGGAACCTCAATTTCCACAGGCTTATTAGCTAAATAGCAATTGGCACATATAATACAAACCAGTCGCTTCATGTCCCCATGGGTTCTGCACTGTTTATATCAGCGGATGTGTATCATAGGACAAAACTGCATCACCATTATTTGAAATTGCACTTTATCATTTCATTTCATATCATATTACTACATATCATAACATCTTATTCTGTGGTTATGACTTGATTTAGTTATTGAAGTTGGATTATAAGGTGATCATGCTTAAACTGTAATGGTTGAATATCTAAAACTTATCTGATGTATGACTGAGCTGTAAATAGAGACATTACGAATTACCTGAGCTATATTTTATTGTAACTGTTCAGATTAATTGATAAATAGCTATATTTGTATACTGTTGGTTTGCTGAAGGTGTCTAGTTTGATGGTATGTGGTTG
Organism: Solanum ossicruentum; assembly: GCA_025774065.1. Taxonomy (NCBI): domain Eukaryota; kingdom Viridiplantae; phylum Streptophyta; class Magnoliopsida; order Solanales; family Solanaceae; genus Solanum; species Solanum ossicruentum. The sequence goes on along the minus strand of JAOTQR010039040.1, from coordinate 12,149 downwards.
GTGTGGAAGGAGTATTTTTTGTTTTGTATACTTTACTTGTGTTTTAGATCCTCTTGTTGAATGCCTGTTATTTTGTTACTCACCCTTGTTTCTACATATGTATGCAAATTTTGAGCCTGGTTCCACCTGAGTTAGCTTCCATATATACAGATCAAGCTTCTGGATATTTGAGAAGAGCAACTTGTCTATTTTGGCAGACTCTCGAAGTCCTTTCAGTATATCTTATGTGGTATTTGAAGACAAAGACTCAGACTTGTGTTTATTTTCTAATGTATTCTACATTAGAGGCTTCCACATGTGACATCAGTCTTGAGATGGTTTTATAGACTTGATATTATAGTGCTTGCCTTATCTTTAGACTTTATCCCTTCTGCTTTAGTTTTAATATTGAATTGAGTAGGTTTTGGCTTACTTGTCTTGGTGGGTTAGGCAAATGCCATCACACCCAGTTTTGGATCATGACAATTTGGTATCAGAGCACTAGGTTCATAGGTCTCACATATATACAAGTCAAGTCGAGTAGAGTCTTAAGGATTGATGTAAAGATATCAGTTACTTATCTTTGATAGTCTACGGAGACTATTAGGAAATTTTCTTTATGTTCTTTCAATTCCTGTCATGTGTGGTTATTGTGAGGTTGTTGAGTGTTGTGTATTCTTTTGGTAGATACCCAGAACTAGATCTTTATCTATAGATAGTGCTTAGGGGCTAGCTCGTGAGGCTACAGTTGACGCCTCAGCTCGAGAGAGAGGTAGAGGTAGAGGTAGAGCTAGATGTTTAGGGGCCGAGGACATGCCTGTGGTGCCACTCCTACAAGGGATTATGATAGAGGCATGTCACCTGAGCCTCTACTCGAGTTAAACAGCACCAGGCTCTTCCAAAGGCCGAGGATTCAGTTATTCTTCAAGGCACACTCTAGAGGATGATAGGTATGCTTGAGACCATTACCTGAGGTGTACCATAGGGACCGGCCAGGGGTGAGGTTCCCCTTCTTCAAGTGCTGGAGCAGCATCATTATTTTGAGGATTATATGGCAGATCAGTTTAGCTTCAGTGGGCCAACAACCTTATATGCCTCAGCATGTGTCAGTTGATACGCTAGCTCAGATGGTTTCTCCAACTCAAGTTACTCATGAGCCAGTACTGGCAGCAGATGATCAACAGAGATATGAGTGGTTTTAGAAGATGAAATCATTCCAGTTCTAGGGAGGTAAGGGAGGGGATGCTTATGAGTTCCTTACCTTGAGTTCTGAGAGGTTAGAGGCAATGGGCTTAGTGGATTCACGTGGGGTTAGATTTGTTGCTTTCCAGTTGAGAGGATCAGCTCGAGGGTTGTGGCAATCCTATATGTGTTCCAAGCTAGTCGGGTCCCCACTAGTCGAGTGGGAGGTACTTTCAGAGGCTTTTCAGGAGAGATTCATTCCCTGGAGTGTTAGAGAGAATAACAGGTCCAGATTTGAGAGTTTGACCCATGGTGGCATGACTGTGGCTGAGTATGAGGCTAGATTTTACCAATTTCCCTGACATACTTTGTCGTTGACAACCACTGAGGAAGACAAAGTTCATAGGTTCGTAAAGGGATTGGAATTCTCCATTTGGTCTCATGTTTTCAGATCCTCACACGAGGGTGCTTCAGACTATAGTAGGACCGTCAAGAAGGAAGAGTTATTGTTGAGATAGAAGTTTGGGGACCCAAAAGGGACCGGCCTTTGGGTCATTTCACTAGTACCTCATCAAGGGGTAGAGGATTCCATAGGGGAGGTGGTACTTCTCAACACCGAGGTCTAGTTCATACTTCCTTTCCATCTTCGAAGGGAGTCCAAGCCTCGTGGTACTCATGGTTATAGTCCGGGACCATGTAGCTCTCAACAAAGGCCTATGGGCCAAGGTGGTTACAACATTCCCCCTCCATCTTCTCAGTCCCCTAAGTACCCGAGGTCATATTATGTGTGTGGTGCTCCAGATAATGTGCTCGAATTTTTCCCCATAAGACTCATGCGAGGCCACACCCCTCTTATTTAGCGGCACTGGTCAGATATCAGGCTCCCCTAGTCAGAGATAAAGCCCCTCAGGTAGGGGTCATGGTAGAGATCAGCCCGACAAAGGTGGACATACTCCGGGGTGAAGGAACAACTGATGTAGTGGGACAGAAAGATAGTAGAGGTTCTACACAAACATTTAGGGGTAGAGGCGAAAATTCTATACTTTTTCTGGGAGGCCCGAGGCTAGGGCATTAGATGTTGTTATTACAGGTATTGTACTAGTCGATCACAAGCCTGCATCAGTATTATTTGATCTTGGATCCACACTTATGTATCTGCATATTTCTCTATTAAGTTTGATCTATTATATGAACGTAGGCTTGTGCCCTTGCATGTGTCTTATATCGGGTGATCTACCAAGAAGTCTGCTAATGCTTATCCCTTTATAACTTTCTAAAGGACACACATGATCTCAAACTATTAGAATTGGACGTACCACCTTGCCAATCGATCCATTGAGGATTGGTTTGAAATAACAAACTTGTATGGGATTTGCTTTAGAAATGAGGCAAATGACGCTAGCTTAATAATAGTGTTTCATCTTTTGAATTGAGAAGACTTGTGCCAAACACAACTTTTCAACTGGCGAATAATTCAGCACATTTGTCATCATCATTCTGCTCAAGTAGTAGAGAGAGTTTTCCTTGTCTTCACTATTTTCTTAAGCTAATAGGGCTCCTATGGACCTTTCTTGTGCGACAGTATAGAGTATCAATGGCTTTCCAGGTCTAAGGCTTGTTAGAACTGGACGGTTCACTAGATATACTTTGATACTATCAAAAGCTTTTCTACATGTTGGGTCCCATTTAAAAGAACACCTTTCTTCATAAGATGACTGACTTGTTGGCATCTTCCATTTAGATATGAGATGAATCTCCTCAGGTAAGCTAACTTTCCTTGAAGGCTTTTCAATTCATGAATGTCTCGAGGCTCGAGCATCTTCAAGATTGCATCAACTTTAGCTTGATCTATCTCAATTCCTCGATGTCACACAATGAAGCCAAGAAACTTTCCAGAAGTAACCCTAAAGGCATATTTCAATAGGTTCATCCTTAGTTAATATTTTCAGAGTAGTTCAAACAGCATTCTTAAGTTTTTCAAATGATCGCCCTCTTACTCGACTTGATCACTAATCCATCTACATAATATTTGGCATTTTGTGGATAATTCATCAAATATATTATGCATATCCTTTGATGTGCGACACCAACATTGTTTAGACCAAAAGGCATCATTTTGTGGCAATAAATACCTTTAGAAGTGCAAAATGCAATGAGTTCTTCATCTTCTGGTGCCATGCAGATTTGGTTATAGAAAGAAGAACCATCCATGAATGATATTGCTGTATAACCAATGGTAGCATCAATTATCAACTCTAGAATAGGAAGCGAAAATTTATCTTTTGGGCATGCGTTATTGGGATCTTTAAAGTCAACTCGAGCCACTCTTCTTCCTCACGGGAATGATACTTGAAATCCACATAGGATATTTAACCTCATGAATAAATCCATCCTTGATAAGTTTGTTGACCTCACTCTCAATCAACGGAATCAACTTTAGCCTAAAACAACTTTGGGCCTACTTGATAGGATGAGTACCATTCTTGACTACCAGTTGATGGACCACTATTTTAGGATTTAAGCTATGTATTTCTTTGTGACTCCAAGAAAAGACATCCTTATATTCTTTGAGTATATTCATATAAATGTTCTCTTTATTAGCTTATATAAAGGCGCTCAGTTAAGTTAGCCTAGGGTCTTCATAGGTGCCAAGGTTAATTTCCCGTAAGGGATCTAATGCGGACTTCACTCCTTCTTCCAGTTCTGGCAGAACATCTCCTACATCTTATTCTTCACGTGGATCATTATCATTGACAGATATATGATAGCAACAAGAAGTATCTTCCATCTCTCCATCAATCCTCATTTGAGATGACACATTGAGCTCACTTAGGGTTGTAATATAATATGAGGAGCCTACACTTTCTTTATCTTCCTCGCACTCCTTGGTATAAACAATGGTGTAAGTATTTGACCTTAGTACCTCTTCACATGAAACCATAAGCTCCAATTGACGTTTCACCCTAGAGGGAATTGTGCTTTGGATATCCTTTTGGATAGGCAGAGCAAGTGTCGTCACCCTTAGGTAACTTTTATGATGCTGGTTACTCCTTTTCTTTAATTATCCCAGCCTCTCAAAAATAGAAGTTGGTCTTCCAAGTCAATCAAATATAGATGGACTTTGTTAGAAGAAGCAGACTCATCTTTTATGGTGATAAAACTATTACTTGCTCTTTTTATGGAGATATGAACTAGCGATGGTAACTGATAGCCTAATCCTTTGCTGGCTTGCCTGGTGACAACTTCTGATGGGAGTTGGATGTTTCTCTAATTTAGATGGCTCATTAGGGTCATATCCAGCCTTTTCAAATAACTTGAACATTTGGATCAAATCTTTTTGTACGTTTGGTAGGGTGTGGCATATATCCTGCAGTGGATTTTGAGCCACAAACTTTTCTAGTAGCTTTGAAGATAAGTTAATTGCATCAATTCATTTGATAGGAAGAGTCAAACCTCCCAGTACAATTCATTGAATGTCAGATAATTGACTCACCTCCTTCTTTACCTTTGAAACATAGTAGGGTACAGAAGCTGACTTCTTTTTCAAGGGCATGATCTTCCTTTTGTATGGACAAGAATCAAACTCCTTAATATTAGCCTTAACCTTTTTATCAACCACATTAGTTCTTTTGCTTGCAAGCTTATTGGACTTAGTCAATTTGGCATCATCAAGTTTTTCCTCCTTCACAATATGATTCTTCAAATAGAATTTTTCATCGACAAAGTATGACTTAGCTTCAGTGAAAGGCATATCACCAGCAACTATTTTCCTTTCAACTCTATCTTGAAGATATTTCAAACATTGATAATAAGAGAATGAGACGATTTTGTTCTCATGTATACAAGGCCTGGCCAACAATATATTATATAAAGTCTTTGCACTGATTACATGAGTCCATTTGCTAGATCGCAGATCACCAATATAGATTTCTAATTTGATGGAGCCTATAGACCTTTGCCCCCTTGATTGAATCCTTGTATTAACAGATGACTTTCGTTACGTTCCTCAATCATGATACCTAATTGTTTCAATGTATGGAAAGGTAGAATGTTAACTCCAGATCTTTCATCAATGAAGATTCTATTTAAGCTCTTCTCCAACCCGTGGCCCACCATATACAAAGGATGATTATGTAGTTTTTCACCAAATAAAAGATCATCATCTGTAAATGTGATTGTTGCATCACATGTATGTATTTATTAAGAAGAGGGTTCTATAGGCTTTTCAAAAGATAAAATGGACATTTTTGTGGAGTTTCATCCATCGCTTCTTTGTCCATATGAGACATCCTAAATGAAGATTCACCTATTGTTTCTCCTTTGTTTATATTAAAATCTGATGCCTCACTGTCATTCTGGATAGTCTTTGTGTAAAACCAATTTGGTAATAATTCTCTAAAAGTCTTGGGATGTTATTATTTCTGGTGGTGATGCACTTCTAGCTTTTCTTTCTTTGGATGTTTGACTAGCTTTTGCTTATTTGGTCTCCTCACTATCCTCCCTCTAGTTGGTTGCTTAGATGATTCTTTTCCTGAACTTGTCTTGTCACGTCTCTGCCTAGTCATGAAAATCCAACCTTTATCATCAAGATTCACCAATTGTTTCTCCTTTGTTTATATTAAAATATGATGCCTCACTGTCATTCTGGATAGTCTTTGTGTAAAACCAATTTGGTAATAATTCTCTAAAAGTCTTGGGATGTTATTATTTCTGGTGGTGATGCACTTCTAGCTTTTCTTTCTTTGGATGTTTGACTAGCTTTTGCTTATTTGGTCTCCTCACTATCCTCCCTCTAGTTGGTTGCTTAGATGATTCTTTTCCTGAACTTGTCTTGTCACATCTCTGCCTAGTCATGAAAATCCAACCTTTATCATCATATCAACAGTTTGGGTTTTATTTGGTTCTAATGACTTCTCTTTCTCAGAGGTATATGTTTGGACTGGGTCAAGCAAGCCAAAAGTGATAGAGATTTGGTTAGAACTTGTTTTCTCATCATCAAGGAAAATCTTCCCTTCCCTAGCCAATTGCATAACTTTGTCCTTGAAGACAAAAAACTTTTTGAGAGGGTGACCCAAAAGTCTATGATATTTGTAATAGCTTGGGTTGTCGGTCTTTTCAGCTTTATCGGGCTGTTTCATCTCTGGCAGCTCAACGAGTTTTAACTCTACTAATTCATCAAATATTTGAAAGATATGAGAATCTAGAAAAGGGTGTTTCTTTCTCTTGCATCTCCCTTAAGGTCAATTTTTGATTTTGACGTCTTTGAAAACTTGTCCTCACACTTTACTTCTACTTTCCTTTGTAGTGAACTTCATGGGCGACACACTAACATTTATGGTTTCCTTGTTGTCAGTTTTTAGCACGAATTTGCTCCATTTCTTGGGTTCTTGCTTGTCCTTTCCTCTTCTAGGATCATGGATAGACATCATATCTTTTTCTATAGAAGACATGCTTAACTCTATGTTATGAGCGTGAGTAGCTAAATCTTCAAGTACTTCGGCTTGATTCATTGTTAGATGTAGAGAAGCCCCCAATGCACTCCTTAAATACACATTTCTATTGCAGAAGATTCACTAAGTCTATCTTTGCAATTTAGGCTCATGTTCCTCCATCAATTTATGAAGTTGATGACTTAAATATCACCACATTCAATTTATCTCATCCTCTTACTATCAATCTTTGAAGTATCTTCAAGATGGAATTGAAAGGAACATAATTGTTGATAATAATCCTTACACTGAAGTTGAGTCACACTTTGCTGATGAAAAATTCTATCTGAAAAATTACATTGTGAAGGAAGAAAGAATTGACGATGTCAAATCGACCAAGTCCAATACACCTGCCAGCAAAAGAACTGATGTGCTTGTTGGAAAGATCAAGCCAGTATTGGGGAGCTAGATGCCTATCCAGATAAAGAGGAAATAGTGTCTTTGAAGAAGAAGCCAACTTTTGTACCTCGCTATGTTCTGAAGGTAAAGAAAGAGGCAGGTCAATCATATGATGTTCAGAGAAATATACTGGTAGGGCTTGCTCTTCCTATCAAACGCATTGATGCAATTAACTTGTCTTCAAAGCTTCTAGGAGAGTTTCTGGCTCAAAATCCACCTCAAGATATGCCACTCCCTACAAAACATACAAAGGGCTTTGATCCAAATGCTTAAAAGTTACTTGCAAAGGATGGATACAACCCTAATGAGCAATATAAATTAGGGAAAGTCCCATCAGATGATCTCACCAGGAAAGGGTGCGAAGGTTTCGACTATAGCCAACCATCTCCAGTTTGTATTTCCATAAGAAGAGCAAGTAACAATTACATCACCATCGAAGATGAGTCTTCTTCTTCTAACTAAAGGCCTTTTGGCTTCGATCGAATTGGAAAACCTACTATGAGAACTTCTATTTTCGAGAGGTTGGGACAATTAAATAAAGAAAATAGGAAGCAACAGAGAAGTTACCTAAGGGTGACAACACTTGCTCCGCTTATCCAAAAAGATATCCAAAGCATAATTCCCTCAAGGATGAAATGAAAAGTGGAACTCATGATTTCATTTGGAGAGGTGCTAAAGGCAAAGACTCACACCATGGTTTACACCAAGGAACATAAGGAAGATAAATAAAGTGTGGGCTCCTCATATCATATTACAGCTTTGAGGGAGCTCGATGTTTCATCTCAAGTAAAGGTTGATGGAGAATCAAAATATATAGCTCAGTGTTACCATATATCTGTTAGTGAGAATGATCCACAAGAGTAGGAAGATGTTGGAGATGCTCCACCAAAACTGGAAGAAGGAGTAAAAGCCACGATAGATCCTTTAAAGGAAGTTAACCTTGGCACTGATGAAGACCCAAGGCCAACTTACTTAAGAGCTTTTCTAGAAGTTGAGGAAGAAAATGCTTATATGAATCTACTCAAAGAGTATAAGGATGTCTTCACTTGGAGTTACAAGGAAATGCCTGGCTTAAATCCTAAAATAGTGGTCCACCAATTGGCAGTCAAGAATGGTGCTCGTCTTGTGATGTAGGCCCAAAGATATTTTAGGCCAGAGTTGGTCCCATTGATCGAGAATGAAGTTAACAAGCTCATTGAGGTAGGCTTTATTCGTGAAGTTAAATACCCTATATGGATTTCAAGCATTGTTCCTATGAGGAATAAGAATGGCCGAATTCGAGTTTGTGTTGACTTCAGAGATCTCAACAATGCATGCCCTAAAGATGAGTTCCCACTACCTATTTCAGAGCTAATGATTAATGTTACAACTGGTTATGAGGCAATTTCATTCATGGATGGTTCTTCTGGTTATAACCAAATCCACATGTCACCAAAGGATAAAGAACTCACTGCATTTTGCACCCCTAAAGGTATCTATTGCTACAAAGTGATGCCTTTTGGCCAAAAAAAAAATGCTAGTGCCACATATCAAAGGGCTATGCAGAATATATCTGATGACTTACTCCACACAAATTTTGAATGTTATGTTGATGACTTGGTGGTGAAGTTGAAAAAGAGGGGCGACCATTTGAAAGACATAAGAATGGTGTTTGAATTGCTCCGAAGATATCAGCTAAGGATGAACCCATTGGAATGTGCCTCTGGGGTTACTTCTGGTAAGTTTCTTGACTTGATTGTGCAACATTGAGGGATTGAGATTGATCAAGCTAAGGTTGATGCCATCCTGAAGATGCCCCAACCTAGAGAGATTCATGAGTTAAAAAGCCTTCAAGGAAAGTTAGCTTACCTGAGAAGGTTCATCTCAAATCTAGTTAGAAGATGCTAACCATTCAGTAATCTTATAAAGAAGGGTGTTCCTTTTAAGTGGGACCAAACATGTGGTAAAGCTTTTGAAAGTATCAAAGTATATCTGGCAAACCCTCTAGTTCTAGAAACCCCTATACCTGGAAACCATTGATACTCTACATTGCGACACAAGAAAAGTCAGTTGGAGCCCTATTAGCTCAAGAGAATAGTGAAGGAAAAGAAAATTCCCTCTATTACTTGATCAAAATGATGACGCCAAATGAGCTGAATTATTCGCTAATCGAAAATTTGTGTTTGGCTCTAGTCTTCTCAATTCAAAAGATGAAGCACTATTTTAAAGATCACATTATTTGTTTGATATCTAAAGGAAATCCCATCAAATTTGTCATGTCAAAACTAGTCCTCAGTGATCGACTGGCAAGGTGGTATCTCCAATTCCAATAGTTTGAGATCATGTACATCCCACAAAAAGCTGTAAAGGGACAAGCATTAGCAGACTTCTTGGCAGGCCATCTGATACCAAACTATTGGGAGCTAATTGATGAGCTCCCTGATGAAGATGCGATGGTTATTGAAATACAACCTCCTTGAAGATGTACTTTGATGGGGTTGCACATCATGACGAAGCTGGCGCTAGAGTGGTGTTTGTCACTTCACAAGGAGAGGTCCTACCATTCTCCTTCACATTGAAACAACATTGCTCTAATAATGTCGTAGAATATCAGGCATTGATACTTGGTCATGAAATGGTGGTCGACATAAAGCAATTACAACTGCAAGTCTTTGGTGACTCTCAGATAATGATTAAACAACTTTTAGGAACCTATGAGGTCAGAAAGCCAGAACTGCATCCCTATCACTGTTATGCTCAATAGTTAATAGGATGGCTCAAAGATGTAACCCTCCAACATGTGCTGAGAAAGGAAAATAAAATAGCAGATGTCATAGCTGCTCTAGCTTTAACTCTAACTTTTCCTGATCAAATACAAGTTACTATCTGCCAAAATGGGTAGTACCACCACTAGATGAAGATGAAAATATGGAGAATAAGCTTGAGCATGTTGTTGCAGTTTCCGAAGCCAACAGAAAGGACTAGAGACAAGCTATCATTGACTATTTATGTTACAGGATACTCCCAGAAGATTCCAGAAGAAAGACTGACATCCGTCGTTATGCAAATCATTTCTTTTATTATAAGGACACACTATATAGAAGATTATTTGAGGGGGTACTCCTTCAATGTATGGGAAAGGAAGAAGCAAGTCAAGCTCTACAAGAAGCGCATTCAGGAGTATGTGGATTGCAACAATCTGGACCAAAGCTCCACTTCATATAAAGAGAATGGGGTATTATTGGCCAACCATTATAAAAGATTGCTTGGATTATGCTCGAAGGTGCAAAGCTTGTCAATTTCATGCAAACTTCATACATCACTTGCCTGAAGTTTTACACCCGACTGTTGCATCTTGGCCATTCGATGCTTGGGGATTAGATGTAGTTGGACCATTCCCAAAATCTTCTGGTGGGCACTTATATATCTTGGCTGTAACAGAATACTTCTCAAAATGGGTCGATGCTATCACTCTCAAAGAAGTAAAGAAGGAGAATGTTGCAAACTTTATTCGGGTGGATATCATATACCCATTCGGCATTCCTCGATAGATAATAACCGACAATGGCAAGCCATTTGATAACAAATTGATAAATAAGATTTGTGATCTTTTCGGCTTCAAGCCGTGAAAATCCTCTATGTATCATGTTGCCACCAATGGTCTTGCTGAAGCATTCAATAAGACTCTATGCAATCTCCTGAAGAAAGTAGTCTCTAAGTCCAAACGAGACTAGCATGAAAGAATGGAAGAAGCTTTGTGGGCATATAGGACAACATACCGCACAACAACTTAAGCAACCCCATATTCGCTTTCTTTTGGAGTTCAAGTAGTCCTGCTACTTGAGTGATAGATACCTTCCTTGAGACTTGCTATTCAAGAGGGACTTATCGAAGAAGAGAATGAACAACTATATCTCTCTGAGTTAGAAGAGCTACATGAAAAGAGGCTCAAAGCTTAACAAAATCTTGAATGCTATCAGGCTCGTCTATCTCGTGCTTTTAGTAAAAAGGTTAGCCTGAGGTACATTCAAGTCAGAGACCAAGTCCTCGCAGTAAGGAGACCTATTATCACTTCACATAAGTCTGGGGGCAAATTCACCTCGAAGTGGGATGGATAATATGTAGTACAAGAAGTGTATTCAAATGGCGCTTATAAACTTGTCGATGCGGATGGTGTAAGGGTTGGTCCCATAAATGCAAAATTCCTCAAGAAGTACTACCCTTGAAGTGAGATGGTGCTTCGTGATGTACGATTATAAACTGCATGTTACTCCTGGCCGGTAAGAGTATAAACTATGTACAGCACACCAAAAAAAAACTCACACTCCCAGAACTACATTGTGACTTGATCCTCTTTATTGAGGTACATAGGCGCTTGGAATTACATTCTAAGTTTAGTTGCATGAGTGTCAAAAAACCATATGTCCCCCACTTGATCTCTTACATGAGTGTTACAGTTGTGAGTACCTTTCATCAAACATTGGACACATACCAAATGGTGGTGACTCGATGGGGGCAAACCCCTATCAAATATGGTTTCACTAACATTATACTTGAAAGTATTCAAATCCTCCAAATACGCGACTTAAAGCCTTCAAATCTTCCAAGATTGCAAGTTGAGATCCTCCAAGTATGGAGATGAGGCATTTAAATCCCCCAAACCTACGGGGTGATCCAAAATCAAGCATGTGGACAAAATTAGAGTCTTCAAATTTTACAAAGTTGTAGTTGAAGCCTTCAAGTGGATGTTCTAGATGCTAAATGCCTTCAAACTAACACAACAAAGTCATCATGTTTGAAAGTTAAAATGTTCAAGCTTTGGAAGTCCTTAGGACTTATCATATAAGTTGAAGCATTAATATTCATAGTGTTTCCGAGTAGAGCTTATGTTATTCTTATTGGCCTATAAGTTATGGGTCAAGTTTAGATTGTTAAAGATTGCAACCAAAGAAAATTCAAGAGGGAGAATACAATAAAAGAAAAGAGATCATAAATATGCATAATGTAAGACAAGGAAAAATATCAATATCATAAATTGTTTAACATATCATCTAACTCTAAGAAAAATAAAATAAGAAAAAGAAGATAAAGGGGGGGGGGGGGGGGAAAAAATTAAATCTA
>JAOTQR010039029.1:0-15506 GCA_025774065.1 Solanum ossicruentum | reverse complement strand
CATAAAAACATTCCCCCTAGAGTAGCTGTTAATACGAATAAGAGAAACTCTATTATAGCCAGTTCTGTACATTCAATGTACTCTACGGATAGAGGAATACATAGAGTTGAACATAATAAAATAAGAAATTGAAAGATTTCATTGAAATTGTTCGTTTGGAAATTTTCCGAAAAGCTAATCATAGGTTCTTCTCTCCATCGGAACAATTGGCTTCGATATTGCTTCAAAAGCGGGGGCCACCGGAGCTATCTGCGTCGAGTCTTTCGATTGAAAGAGGAAGGTCATCAACTCAAATGCCAGCACAGAAATAGAAAGAGTCATGCTTCAATGTGGAATTCTTCTAAGATCCATTGGTCGATTTTGCTGCGCTGGCACCTCACTCGGCTCCTCGGCTCACTTCTGTTGCAAACACTTTCTCCTTAGGCGCATGTCTCAGTAACACAAAATGAGGGTTGCGCTCATTATAGGACTTTACCAAACATCTCACGACATGAGCTGACGACAGCCATGCAGCACCTGTATGAAAGTAAGTACCATCCCGTTAAGGACAGGTTTTCTTGTTCATATGTCAAGGGCTGGTAAGGTTTTACGCTTGGTCAAATCTTGACACTAGAATAACCGCTAAATATTCAGCCGCCAGTGCGTGATGGTTTCCACCTGAACCCAATAACCTGGATGGTGCCTACGCCATTCGGACTTAAGTAGAAACATTGCATGATATACTAGAATACAACAATCATTCGCTCGTTTTCCTCTCCAATGGCTACGACTTCGGCCCAATTCATAATACACAACAAAAATAAACAGTTAAGAACACGTACTTATCGAAAAGAATGCACACAAGATGATGAGAAAGTTAGGAATCAAGTTATGCGATGTGGATGTGTTTCAATTTTGAGTATTTATGTGGGGAATAAGGAGAGAAGAAGGGGGGAAAATAAGGTTGGGGTCAGGTTTTGGGGAAAATGGGAGAAAATTGGGTTGTTGGGTATTTATAGGGATGAGGTCATGTGGGACATGGGAAAAATAAAACATATCCGCGTCACCTCCCCGTCGCGGAGTGAACACGGATTTTACCTTATATTTTTTCATTTTTAATCCTTCCCATGTGCACAAAATAGTGTACATCTATGATGCATTCACATCCAGTGTTGTCGAGGATATACACTGTCCAAGGCTCCATAAAATTGTTATTATTTCGTTAAGACTCTATAAAATAACCCAAACACTTGAGTATGCTTCAAAACACTAAAACAAGTGAACCAGACCAAAAAAATATAAAACATACATAACGGATCATCGAAACTTGAGGATGAAAAATTTGCCATAAAATTACATAGGTTCCGCGACGTGGATGAATCGCAGACCTATACTTGTGCAACTTTTTGCACAATTTGTCACTGGATCTAATTCTTTTTTTAAAAATAAAATAAAATAAGATGAAGAAAAACTAAGATACTTGTTACCTCATCACGAGTTGTCTCCCTTGCAGCGCTTGATTTTTCATAGCGGCATGACACATCATATGCTCATTCATCATTGGCCAAATCAATGGCCTCTTCAAACTTGCTCATGTCCTCATTGCAGTAGTGCTTGACATATTGACTATTTACCAAAACTATTTGTTTGGAGGTCGCATCCTTTAATTCCACCACTCCATGGGGTGTTACCGCTACCACCACATATGGTCCACTCGATTTCGATCTCAGCTTACCTGGGAACAACTTTAAACAAGAGTTAAAGAGCAATACCTGTTGGCTCGGCTCAAAGTTTTGCTTGATGATATGCCGGTCATGCCACTTCTTTGTTTGCTCCTTGTAAAGCTTGGCATTCTCATAGGCTTGGAGATGGCATTTTCATAGGCTTGGAGCCGGAACTCGTCTAACTCCTCTAGTTGTTCCAATTTTTTTCTGCCAGAGAGCTCTAGGTCAAGATTTAGCCTCTTAATCACCTGGTATGTTTGGTGCTCGAGCTCGACTAGCAAGTCACAAGCCTTGCCGTACACCAACCGGTAAGCGGATGTGCCTATTAGGGTCTAATAGGTTGTTCAGTATGCCTACAACACTTCATGAAGCTTTAGAACCCAATCTTTCCAGGTAGCATTCACTATCTTCTGTAATATCTGCTTAACCTCTCCATTTGACACCTCAACTTGTCCGCTCATTTGCGGGGTGATAAGCTGTAGCTACTTTTTGCCTTATTCCATACTTAGCCAAAAGATTCCTTACTGTTTGGTTAAGGAAATATGTGCCTCCATCACTAATGGTGGCTCTTGGAGTTCCAAAATTATTGAAAATATTCTTCTTTAGAAACTTGCTTACCACCTTAGCATCATTGGTTGGAAGAGCTGTCATTTCCACCCATTTAGACACATAATCAACAGCTACCAGGATATAGTTATAGCCAAAAGATGGTGGGAATGGCCCCATGAAGTCTATGCCCCAAATATCAAAGATCTTCACCTCCAAAATATTGTTTAGGGGAATCTCATGCATCCGAGATATGGTGCGGGTCTTCTGGAAAGCATCACAAGCCTTAGCAAACTGTATAGCGTCACTGAAGACATTAGGCCATAAGAAACCTGATTGTAGCACTTTGTGTGTTGTCGATTCACTGCCACAATGGCCCCCATACGGAGAGGCATGACACCTCTCTAAGATCTTTTGCATCTCTGTCTCAGGAATACATTTTCTCACCATTCAGTCTGACCCTTATTTGAAGAAATATGGCTCATCCCAAATATATGCCTTTGCATCATGAGGCAACCTCTTTTTTTGCTGATATGAAGCATCAGGAGGAAGTACACCACTCAGCAAGTAATTCACTTATCTGCATACCATGGTAGTTGTTCCACTTCAATTGCTGGTAGTTGTTCATCTGGGAACTCTTTTTTAATCTGCAGTTGCTCGCCCATGTGAGCATTATTTTCCAACCAGGAGAGGCGATCAGCAATCTGACTCTCACACCCCTTGTGATCATTAATCTCAATATCAAACTCTTGGAGCGGTAGGATCCATCAGATAAGTCGCGGCTTTGCATCCTTCTTTTGAACAAGTATTTAACGGTCGCATGGTCTGTGAACTCAACAACTTTGGTTCCTACCAAGTATGATCTGAACTTGTCAAATGCATACACTAGTGCCAGCATCTCTTTCTCTGTAACCGTGTAATTATTTTGGGT
This sequence comes from Solanum ossicruentum, assembly GCA_025774065.1. Classification (NCBI taxonomy): domain Eukaryota; kingdom Viridiplantae; phylum Streptophyta; class Magnoliopsida; order Solanales; family Solanaceae; genus Solanum; species Solanum ossicruentum. The sequence goes on along the minus strand of JAOTQR010039029.1, from coordinate 12,326 downwards.
TGCATCCAAAGTCTTCCTGGCATAGTATATAAAATGGAGCACTTTGTCTCTGCGCTGCCCCAGTACAGCACCCACTGTCATATCACTAGCATCGCACATGAGCTAGAATGGGAGCTCCCAGTCAGGTGCTATCAGGATTGGACTCTCAACCAGCTTTTTCTTCAATAATTCAAAAGCTTGCACCCAAGAAGCATCAAAATATAAGGGTATCTCTTTCTCTAGGAGGGCGCATAGCGGGTTAGTAATTATGGAGAAGTCCTTAATAAATTGCGGTAGAACCCCGCATGTCCTAGAAAACTTCGAACTCCCTTAACAAGCATCGGTGGGGGTAGCTTCTAGATCACTTCGATTTTTGCACTTTCCACCTCTAACCCTTGCTTGGATACCTTTTTCCCTAAGATTATCTCCTTCTTAACTAGGAAGTGACATTTCTCCCAATTAAGAACGAGGTTAGTTTCCTCACACCTTGCTAGCACTTTGTCTAGATTCTGTAGACACCTCTCAAAATATTCACCGAAGACAGAGAAATCATCCATGAACACCTCTACAAAGTCCTCCACTATGTCATGGAATATCGCCATCATGCACCTTTGGAAAGTTACTGGTGCATTGGACAAACCAAAGGGCATGTATTTAAAAGCATAAGTACCATATGAAGATGTGAAGGTCATCTTTTCCTGGTCCTTTAGTACAAATGGTGATCTGATTGTACCCCGAGTACCCATCCAAGAAGCAATAGTACTCTTACTCACCAAGTATATCCAACATCTGATCAATGAAAGACACTGGGTAGTGGTCTTTCTTGATGGCATCATTCAACCTTCTATAATCCATGCAAATATGTCATCCCGTCACTGTTCTAGTCGGTATCAGCTCATTCTTATCATTAGTGATGACCGTCATCTCTCCTTTCTTGGGGACACATTGTACAGGGCTTACCCACTTGTTATCTGTGATGGGGAAGATGATCCTTGCATCCAACTACTTTATTACTTCTTTATTCACTACCTCTTTTTTATTCGAATTCAATCTTCTATGTGGTTGGGCAACTGGCTTGTGACCCTCTTTAATGAAGATTCTATGTATACATAAGGCTGGGCTAATGCCATGGATGTCTGACATCTACCAACCCATTGCTCTCTTCCTTTTCTTCAGAACATCCACAATAGCATCCACCTGAGTTTTAGTCAATGAAGCAGATAAGATTACAGAGGTATTATTTGCACCAAGAAATTCATACCTGAGGTGTGATGCCAATGGCTTCAGCTCTAGCTAAGGAGCTTCTTCGACTGAGGTTTTGGGTGGTGGTCCCAACACCCTATTCAATGGCTCAGCCATTTTCTTAAGCATGCTTACATTGTGAGTGTTCAGCACATTCTCAATTTCCTTAGCCTCAGCATCATCTGCTAGCCCTTAATTCAGTAATACACTAGCTAATAGGTCTGTGATCTCAACTTCGCTCACTGCAACTGCGGTGTCTATCACTATGATGGCTTCCAAATCTTCATATGCAGCCGGTAGATTCATTGCTTTATAGACCTCAAATACCTCCACCTTGTCATGGGCTCTCATGGTGAGCCTTTATGTTACAACGTCAATTAACGCCCCTCCTATAACTAGGAACGGGCGTCCAGGGATGAATGGGACCTCAAGGTCCAGTTCAAAATCCAAGATAATAAAGTCCATGGGGAATATTAGAGATACCACTAGGACTAAGACATCCTCAATCACACCATCTAGCCTCGCCACAGATCGATCTGGCAATTGTAATACAACGATGGTGGGCTTTAGCCTCCTAAGCCCCAACTTCAAGAACATGGATTTGGGCATGAGGTTGATACATGGCCTAAATCACACAAGCCTCTTCCATTCAGACAGCTCCCAATGGTTACTTGCATAGTAAAGCTCCTAGGATCCTTCAACTTAGCTGGCAAGTGTGATGTATTAAGAATCTTGGAGCTACAAGCCTTTGTGAGTGACACAGTCGCATATTCAGCCCACTTGGTCTTGTTAACTACAATTTCCTTGACATAATTGGCATACTTCGAGATCCCTTACAAAACATAAATCAAAGGTAAGTTAATTTGTACCTGTTTTAGCAGCTCGATGAATTTCTAAAAACAGTCATCCTCCTTCTTCTTTCTCAGCTTCTGGGATTGCCAGCCTCGATGTTCTATGCAGTACTTTGGTTAGCCCTATCCTTTTTCTTTGGAACTAAGTCAGTCAAAGGCCTTCCACTTCTTGTGTTGACTGCATTAACTTGCTTCAGGTTGAGATTAGTGTTACCTGGGAGGCCCTCTTGAGGTCTAGAGTTTATCAAGCTGGCCAACTGTCCCAACTACTGCTCCAAGTTCTGGAGATCCTGCTTATTCCTTTGAATATCCTCTTCTTGTCTATTTTGGTTTGCCAGATTTGCTTCGGCACCTCACTATCAGTCATATTGTTTGAGTTGGCCTATCTTGTAGGCTATTGTACTACCTGATTTTGATAAGCATTATTACTATGTGGTCTCTGCTGAGTTGGCCTATGATTCTGCTAATTTCCACCCCATGAAAAATTTGGGTTGTTCCTCCAATTCAGGTTGTATGAGTTCCCAAAGCCTTGATATCCGCCTCTGTTGGCATTGCCCACAAAATTTACTACTTCAGGATTTGCTCCACAGAATTCAGCAGTGTGGTCACCTCCCCCGCAAACATCACACCAACCATTTTGTTGTTGTTATACCATAGTAACTGGGGCTGGTGGTTGACCCATTGCTACTGGTGCTTGTTGTTATTGCCCCAATGCCAGATTATTGAAGTGCGTGGTCATCATGTTCTGCATGGCCAATATTTGAGCCTGCAGGGCAGTTATAGGATCAATCTCCAACACACTGGCCTGCTTCTAGACTACCGATCGGCTTGATACTCCATTTCATTATGAGTTTCTGTGAGCAATCCTATTGAGAAGAGCATACACTTCAACGTATGTCTTCTCCAATGCCTGTCCCCTTAGAGATAAATCAACGAGAATCTTGGTAATGGGTTCCAATCCTTCAATTAATGTATGGACCAGTACCTCGTTAGCTTGACAATGGTGTGGACAATTGATTAAAAGAGTCTTACACCTTTCCTAAGCTTGATAGAAATTTTCTCCAAGGCTTTGCTTGAAGCTTAGAATCTCACTCTTGAGTTTGGTTATCTTGCCAGATGAGAAGAATCGCGTGAGGAACTTGCGGGCATGATCATCCCAGGATGTGATAAAGTATGGTGGCTCTATATGTAGCCAACTCCGTGCTTCCCCCAGCAGTGAGAAGGGGAACAAGGTCATCCTCACATAGTCTTGGTTCACCCCTGTAGGAATGAAGGTATCAGAAATCTCTAGAAAATTCTGAAAATAGACCTGTTGGTCTTCGTGTGGTAGCCCGATGAACTGTCCAGTAGAGTATAATAAGTGGACCATGTTCTGCTTTAATTCCCACCGACCACCAGGCTCAGGCTTAACAAACCAGCTCGTGAAGTTAGTGGCTCTCAGAATTGCCACATCCCTCACTGCCCTCAGTGCCAGTGGTCTAGGTGCTACTGGTGCAGGTGGGTTTGGGTTTGCCATTTCCTCTCCATCAGGATCAATTTCTACTGTCTCCTCTTATTGATCTTCTTGTTTAGTGAGTTCAATCGACGACGTTTGAAACAGAACCCTTGCTCTCCTCTATGATTAATGAAAGCAAGAATCCTGATCTTCCAGCTTATAAACCAGTTACCTGCAAAATAGCATAACTAAGATCAAATGTAGCAAACACCACAAAATAAGACAACTTGAATTTTAACCAATTTGCTTAAAATCCCCGGAAATGGCACCAAAAACTTGTTACTCCCAGCACATGCAAGTGTACATGGTCTCACAAGTTATGTAGTTGCCCTGATTAAGGAGCCGGGTTGTCAAACCCAAGGGATTTAAATAAAATCAGCAACTAATCCAAGCTATCATGTTTGAAGTGTTTTTAGTAAAAAGATGTGGAGATTTATATAAGGAAAGTAAAACTAAATTTCTTCTAAACTAGTTTTGAGTTTTTATTAACAAGATATCGATTAAAGAGCAATTCCAGGATTGTAGTTGTAACGACTTCGTTTAGTCTCAACAATTTCACCTATGTCAGGGTTCCTTGCTTATTATTTCACGGAGTTGAAATTATATGAACAGTGTTGAACGTCTCTGCCGGACTACCGTTATTGACTGCCTAACTACATTGTTGAGCGGGGAAAGACAGACCAATAAAAATGTATTAATGTTATCTTCTCGTATTATAAACCAAGCTAGGTATAAGGGTAGTTATCACGGGTATCCCTTACACAAATCAATCTAGTTTCTAGTCGAACAAGTTCCCTATACTACTGCGTTCTATTCACTCCAACATCTCTCGAACTCAGAGTGAACAACTAATTTACCACCTAATTGGCCAGATTATGCAGTATAGATTAAAGGGATACAGGAATAATCAAAAAAACTCATTCATAGATGTCAAAACTCAAGAACTAAACACATGTGGCTACAACCCCAGAATATGGAGACTTAGCCACTCATAGTCACTATATACACCATGAATGACCTAGAAAGCATTAAAAACCAAGGAATACAGATTAAATCAAACAAAGTACCCTTAAAAAAAGGTTCTTCGTCGTCTCTCTCTATTCTTGCGTAAAAACCAATGTGTAAACCTAAAGCCTCTAATAGAATATAATTAAAAATCTCGAAACTCAAATTTCACTTCTCATCCTCAAGTCCGCGATACAGACCCCTTGTTTCCACTGGGTTTTTGCTTATTTTGCTGACTGGACAATTTTCCCCATTATTTGCACAAGTTCTCGTGGACTTGGCCCATTTTTCTTGCTTCACACCTTTTTTTTTCATTTTTCAGCTTCCACAACTTTATCCTAAGTTTGCGATGCCAACTTTAGTCTTTTTGCTGCTTCCACTGATTTTTATCTTCTAAATTTTGGGTTGTGTTCCGGACTTTCATAATTTGAGCAAAAACACAATCAACCAGTGCACTTGGCCCTGTGGTAGCAAAATAAGGAAAACAAACTAAAATGTCTAGACTCTATGACTTTACCCTCTAACTCGGCCCTATTTATGGGTATTTTTGGCCAATTCAGCATATAAATACACCTAAGATCACATTGTATAAGGATATAGCTAACCTTCTATCTGCTGCTTACCATTATATCCAGTGGCCTTCCTCTCGAAGAGACTGGTCCTTTTGATTGAGGGCTGCTCACATCAAGTTAAACCTGTCACTGTGGTATGGCAGAAGCCTCCTGAGGATATTGTCAAGTTAAATACTGATGAAAGTGCTCTAAACAATCTAGGCAGTAGTGGTGTTGGTGTTATCTACAGGAATAATTGTAGTGACCTTATCTTTGCATTTTCATCTCCTATTGGAATGGACGCTAACAACTAAGCAGAAATTGAAGTAGTTGTATTTGGTCTAACTTGGTGTCTTCATCTGGCTCATATTAGAGTTATTCTCGAAGTTGATTATGGGCTCTTGTCAGTTGGATCAAGCATTTGGTTCAACCTCTATGGTCAACCAATCAACTCACTTCCAAGCTTCACAACATCATCAAACACTTCCAAGCGTTTGAGTGCAAACATACATACAGAGAGATGGCTGATTCATTAGCTAAATATAGCCACAAAGTCACTTTCCCACAGGTATTCCTCACTGAATAGCAACTTCCAACTGTTGCCAAAGCTTACTTCACCTTGAATGAAGCTGGGGTGGCAAATTTCAGGAGGAGGAAGAGCAATAGAATTAAAAAGCCTCCTTGATTTGTAGTATTAGTTTTTTTCCTTTCTTATCTTATAAGAGGAGACTCTCTCTTATTTATGCTTTCCTAGTTTCTTTGTCTCGAGAGGAGTCCTCTCATTAGGTACTTAGCTTCTAGGTTTACTTTTCTTTTTAGTATTGGGATGAGCTGGCCGACTTATGAATCACCATAGATCTAAAAGTAAGGTTTATGTCCCCCTCCTTTGTACTTTTATTTTGATTTATTAATGTTAAGGCCTGGGAATGTTGCTCAGCCCCTAACTCCTTCAAGGATCGTTAAATGAAAAGAATAATAATTAATAAAAATTTTGACTTGGCCTTGATCAACATGTTACCTTTTCTTAATTAAAAATTTTTTGGTCGCTCTCCATTCAAATTTCTAGAGAAACTTTAAATATTGAATTAGTTAATTCAAATCTTGAATTCATTATGCAAGAAGGGAGGTGGGGTAGGGTGGGGTGGGGTTTTTCTACAACCTTTGACTAAGTTAGCGATTGGTCTCAAATTTTGAAATATCCTTGGCAAGTTTAAGTGAAGTTTCACCATGTATTTGGTCTCAAATTTGTTCAAAAGTATTTGACTATTTCAAGAAATTGATTTATACTTGTAAATTTTAAAAATTATTAAAAATGCACATAAGTTTGTCTTATCATTTTATGAGGAATATATTTCATTAAGAAATAATATTTTAACATAATTAATAGCAATCAATAACAACCAAATAATAATATAAAAAAATTAATACATTAATTGCATACTCAAACTTGTCACTGATTCAATTGGAATTACAATCTATTAAACGCAAATTGCTATTTTTTTTCTCAATATTAAATATTTAAAATATTATTCCTAATTCTCAAATAATAGTTTTTTTCTAGTAATTGGGAGCTTCAAAATTTTTCAAATATATCTTTCAAGTTTTATAGCCAAACATCACTTTTTCAATCGTATTTTTTCCAAGAATTTTTATGACCAAACGGCACCTAAAATTGCGATCAAGAAAATTTTGTTATGGGGCAGAAGAAAACATTAGGATCTGTTACGATTTCATTTTTCTGGATGAAAAAGAATATATTTAAAGTATTTGATAAAATAGTACTAGTAGTAATGCATTACAGTGGCATTTTGGTAGGTACTTTTTGAAGTTGGGTTGTTGTAAAAGATTCTCCAATATGAGAATAAAAATAGGGCCCTATAGATCAATGAGTTATTGCCACATAGGATTCCACATGCCAAGTGACGCACTCAGCACTGTTAAAAATATTTATTTTTAATTTGTTATTGTCATCATTCATCAGTTAAATGCAGGGAGAGCAATTGGGGCAGGGGAAAATCTTGACGGAGCGGAGCAGAGAAAGATTTAACTAAGGCAGGCTATTGTTGAATGGGTTCTGGATTGAGGAAGAAAAATACGATTATCGTATTATCAATTTTTCTCTTATTGTTGAAATCATGAGTTTTGTTTACGAGGAGGGAAATAGTAAGGTTTCAATTAAATATCAGGTTGAAGATAATATAAATAGAATGGAGCGGTGTGAGGCAAGATAATATTTTTCTAAAAATATCCAACAAGGCAAGGCAGGACGAATCAAAATTTTAACAGGTTAAAACTTCAAAAATCTTCGCATTGAGTTTTCTCCTCCATGTAGATTAACATGTTTTTGTGTTGTTTACAACGTGTGCTCCACAACTAACTCATTAGTTTTGACTTATATACCTACTTAAAACAACTTCATTACAAATGTAAATAATATATTTTAAATTTATTAAATTAAATAAGATATGATAGAATTTCGACTATGAACTATCTCTAAAGTATTTCCTTCCATGTCCTCGTTAGTCCTCTTAGATTAGGTAGAAGTCACAAAGATGTGGAGACTTTTCAAGCCTCAAATTGGCAAGTAATTCAAGCTACTTCAACTAATGTGAGCTCGTGAGTATCGATTTTGATGGGATGATATTTGAAACTCTTAATAAAAAATATTGAGTTCGAATCTTTGGAAAAGGAAAAAATTCTGTTGGAGGAGATGCCTTCAAAAATGGGACCTACAAGGATGCATGAATTCGAACTCTAATGCAAATATAAAATACCGAATAAAAGTTTATAAGAAAAAATATTTTATGAAGAATTCGAACTTGTTATATTATGAAAAAAGAAAACTTTAATATCAATACAATAAATCTCGTATTCTAATTTCAGTTAGGAAATAATAGTGGTGCTTGTGTAAGCTTACCGGAAGGGACACATTTTTTTGAAAATATTTTCAATTGTTTTAATACTGCTTTCCTCTCATATAATATGAAAATCTTTTTATAAATATTTGTCTCATATTATATGAGCACTTACTAAATTAAGATAAAATTAATTATTTTTTCTTATTTTACTCACCATTAATTAGTCTATTAATGATTTTTCCTAACTTATTTAATATTTATTAATATAAATAAAAGACAAAATGATAAAATTCACTAATACATTAATAATTTTTTAATAACCATACAATAAAAAGTGCTCATACAATGGGACAAAGGGGATAGTTGACTAATCAAAATATCAAATTCTTGAAATAACAAAATGGCTTCTTCGATAAAAAAATTTTAAAAAAGAATTCACAAATTACATTTAATGATGAGGTCCTTTCATTTCTAGTCTGCCTTCTTTACTCCATTGAGTCCACTCTCCCCCCCCCCCCCTATTTCTGTTGGTACTTCTATCCATCATCTCTACTTATAGACTTAATTTGATCAAATTATATATCATTTAATTTTCTTATTTTTTTTCATCAACAAACCCACCATTAAGGATTAAAAGAACAATTGTGAGGTGGAGTTGGAACGAGTTACTATGCCTATGTTGTTTTGCTTTTAAATATAGAAAAAAATCACCTCATATATTAATTTAAGAGTATATATTACAATCTTTGTAATAGCAATTAGTCTATGCAATTTTCGATACTCATCACGGGTCATTCGAAAACAGTCGCACTATGTTTTTAAACATAGGGGTCCGACTGCGTACAGTCGACCCCCCTTTACCCCGCAATGGGCGGGAGCCTTTGAGACATTGGGGTAATGTTGTTGTTGTTATATTACAATCTTTAAATTTACTATTTTATAATTATTACTAATACAACTTAAGACTATGTGCACTCATTGAAAGGGGAAAAAAATATATGGTATCATCACTTCACCATCTGTATCCTCAACATTGAACTATTATATATAAGGACCCTCTGTTCGTCGAGTCACTCTGTGCTCTCTGTTAGTTTTCTGTTGAGATTCAGGGGTTTTCAGCAGGACTTCCTTTTCTAGTGGGTTTTCCGCCGTGTTTCTCCTTCAATGGCGACTTGGTTCTTTACCTTTGCAGTTCTCCAGCGAGTTCGTGTAGAGATTCCGACGAATCGTATTGACAGTTTTCGTCGATCTTCTTTATCGGCGGACTCAGTTAATTTCTTTCAGAATAGATCTCCTTTATCGGCGCTTCCACTGCTCATCAGATTATGACAACGCTTTCAGGCAGACTCCGACAATCAGGCCAGAAATAGAGAATTCCAGCGACCAGTTCACTCTGTCAGTCAGTTTCAATCCAGGTTCTATGTTCCTTTCTTGATTAGTTTTGGGGATATCATTTCTAGTTTCTTAGATATCATTTCTACCTCTTGATTCAGCTGAGTATCTACTTCTTATTCATTATTGCGCTGGATTTATTTTGCCTACTAGTTTTATTATTGTTTTGGTTTTTTGGCTTTCTGTTATAGAGTTTTATGCCCAGCTTGTTACTTGTTTACTGTTGGCTCTTGTTCATCCATCTTGAGTTTTTTCCATTTATTTGGTTATTTGAATTTCATTCGTACATTTGATTTTTCTATTATATAGATTACTGTTATTGTTATCTAGATTAATATTACTGTTTTAGTAGTTTAGTATTTCTAGTTTGCAAGTTTATATTATTGTTATTCTTTATTGTGATTTGTACTTATTTGGGTGACTAGTAGGCTGCCTGTATTTTGCTATTTGTAGGGATTATCAGTTTTTAGTTTAGTGGATCAGGAGATAATGGTGGACTAGATCATGTCGCCGGTCGGGTCGGAGGTAACGGGTAGGGGTGGCAAGACGGTCACGGTCTTATTTAAGTTAAGGATAGGATCGTGGAATATAAGGTTACTAATAGGGAAGTCCATAGAACTAGTAAAATATTTTAAAAGGAGACATATTAATATAGTGTGTGTCCAGGAGACCAGATAGGCAGACACCAAAGCACGAGACGTAGATGGGTTTAAGCTGTGGTACTCGAATGGTTCTGGGGATAGAAATGATGTAGGTATCCTAGTACATGAGAATCTTAAGGATTATGTGGTTGAGGTTAGGAGGGTTAATGATAGGATGATGTTTATCAAACTCGTGGTTGGTAGACATGTCGTGGTCGTAGTTAGTGCTTATGCGTCCCAAGCAGGCCTAGATGAGGAAGTCAAAAGGCTCTTTTGGGAAGATCTGGATGAGGTTGTGCGAGACATATCGGAGACAGAAAAAATCTTCATTGGGGATGACTTTAACGGGCATATCGAGGAAACTACTAGCGGGTTTGAAGATGTTCATGGAGGCTTTGGTTTTGGGAAGAGGAATGAAAGTGGATCGTCTCTCTTGGATTTTGCCAAAGCCTTTGAGTTAGTTATTGCTAACTCGTGTTTACCAAAGAGGGAAAACACTTGATTACCTTCCGTAGTACGGTAGCTAAGACTCAGATAGATTACCTACTTCTCCAAAAGGGCAATAGAAGTCTATTTAAGAATTGCAAGGTTATTCCAAGTAAAAATGTTTCCACTCAACATAGGCTTTTAGTGATGGATGTAGAGATCAAGAGAGAAAAGAAGAAGGAGGTTATGTATGCCCAACCAAGGATTAGATAGGGAGGCCTTACTCATGCCCTTTCTCGAGATATGGAAGAAAACTTGAGAAACTTAGATGTGTGGACTATGAAGGTAATGTGAACAGTATGTGTGACATGACTGCTGGTTGCATCAAAAAGGTAGCTACCGAGCTACTAAGGATTTTGAAAGGGACCTTTGATGGACATCAGGAAGATTGGTGGTAGAATGATGATTAGGGTAAAGTGAAAGATAAGAAGGTCGCTTACATAGAATGGTTAGAGTGTAGGGATGAAGATGAAAAGCAAAGGCTTAAGGTGATCTATAAGACGGCTAAGTCAGAAGCAAAGATGGCGATGACGAATGCTAAGACAGCAGCGTTTGAGCGTCTTTATGATGAGTTAAGTGATAAAGGCGGGGACAAGAAATTGTATAGGCTCGCTAAAGAAAGAGAAAGGAAAGCTCGTGACCTGGACCAAGTGAAGTGCATCAAGGATGAGGAGGGTGAGGTGTCAGTGGATGACACTTTTATTAAACTAAGGTGTCGAACTTACTTTCATAAACTCTTAAATGAAAAAAGAGATAGAGATATTGAGCTGGGAAAGTTGGTACACTCCGATAACTATCGTGATTTTGGTTATTGCAGGCGGTTCAAAGCTGAGGAGGTTAGATGGGGTATTAGTAGGATGAAGAGGGAGAGTGCGATCGGACCCGATGAAATTCCAGTGGATTTTTGGAAGAACATGGTCAAGGATGGCATAGAGTGGTTGACTAGACTATTTAATGCTATTATGAAGACTGCTAAGATGCCTGATGAATGGAGGAAGAGTACAATGGTTCCATTGTACAAGAATAAGGGAGATAATCAAAACTGTAATAATTACAAGGGTATCAAGTTATTAAGCCATACTATGAAGGTCTGGGAGAGAGTAGTGGAGATGAGGGTGCGAAGAGTAGTGTCTATCTCGGAGAATCAGTTTGGATTCATGCCGGGGCGGTCGACTACTGAAGTAATTCATCTTGGTCGGAGGTTAGTGGAGAAATATAGGGAAAGAAAGAAGGACCTTTATATGTTGTTCATTGATTTCGAGAAGGCATATGACAAAGTCCCAAGGGATATCTTATGGAGGTGTCTAGAGGTGAAAGTTGTCCCAATGGCATATATCAGGGCGATTAAGTACATGTATGATGGAACGAAAACTCGGGTAAGAACGGTAGGAGGAGACTCAGACTATTTTCCTGTTGAGATGGGACTCCATCAAGGATTTGTGTTAAGCCCTTTCTTGTTTGCCTTGGTGATAGATGAGCTAACGCGATCTATCCAAGAGGAGGTACCATGGTGTATGCTACTTGCAGATGGCATAGTATTGATTGATGAGACTCAGACTAAAGTTAATGATAGGTTGGAGGCCTGGAGACACGCCTTGGAGTTTAAAGGATTCAAACTGAGCAGGACCAAAACTAAATACTTAGGAGTACAAATTCAGTGTTGAGAGGAATGAAGCAAACTTTGATGTGAGGCTTGCCACTTAGCCTATCCCCAAGAGGGAAAACTTTAAGTATCTGGGATCCATCATCCAAAGTAGTGGCGATATCGACGATGATGTCACACATCGTATTGGGGCAGCATGGACTAAATGGAGGCTTGCCTCTGG
>JAOTQR010039008.1:0-15507 GCA_025774065.1 Solanum ossicruentum | reverse complement strand
CTCCTGAGGCAAGGGAGCACTTCAACGGTGGACAGAGATCCTAAGAAGATGGCTCTCTAACCTGTACATCGGTACCTTTGGTTCAAGTAAAGTTTAACAAAATCAAGTATCAAAAATTAAAAAATAGTAGTGAAACAATCATATTATATATAATGGAGAAGAGAACAGTAGTAACAATACATAATATGGTAAATTTTATTTTTTTTCTAATATGCTTGACAAAGAAATAAAGAAATATTTGTACGAAAAAAATAATTTATGATGATTTAAATCAAGTAAAATATTTTATAAATAAAACCGTAGATTCCAAACATAAGACAATTTTAGACACTCACCCTATCCAACTAAAAACAAACAAAAACAAACATATAGTTTTAGACACCCTTTTACTAGACAAACAAGATAATAAAATTTAAAAAAGGACTCCAAAACTTAACATTCTTAGTCACATGTCACGCTGCGGGAGGGTACCCTAGATGTAACCGGCACTCAGAGACTATTGCTAGTCTCCAAGCGAATCATTTGGCCTCATCACATTCATTCATTCATACATTCTACTAATCAGCGGAAGAACATAAAGGAAGTAAATGGGCTCATCTCCTCAAATCTCAAAAGAATATTATAATAAAGACTAGTAGAAAAGAAACTAGCTCATAGTTTTTATCAATCAACAATCTGACTCTAGTCTATGAAACTTCTATCACTATTAGGTGGTGCCAATGACAGACCATGACTACCTCAATTAAAATAAAAACCTAATTAATATCTAACTCTAAGGCAAGACGAAAATAACATATGAATCCTCCGAAGTACGGGAGGCTCACCAATCCGCTGAACATTCAATGATCCTCAACGATGTGCCTGCTGATGATCTCAATCCCATATATATACATCACGAAATGATGCTTTCCCAGAGGCGAACGTCAGTACGTGAAATGTACTGGTATGTAAAATAGCTGAATGAAATCGAAACAAGTAGAATAGTATGGAAATAAGGTCAATTCAACTTAAAAGGCTCAACTCATCTCAACTCAGTAAAACATGCAAGTTGAAAGTTAATCATGCTCTTTCGAATATACATATGAAAAGAAAGAATGACTCCTTAGAAATCTCATGCTCAATCAGTATTGCTTGGGAGTTCCTCTTAACCGACATCTATCCTATCGTGCCACCTTCAAGTTAGATAGGGCACAACGAATAGGCATCGTTGCCACGCCCGTGCTAAACTTGCCACGGTAAAGGACATAGTCTATCTCTCTCTCTCACTTGGATCCAATGAGAATTGTCCAACTGTTGGAACAAGAGTCGCCAGAATGTGCTGCACGACTATCCTACACTGGCAAATGCAATTCTGGGTATAACACTCCGTGAAATTACTAAAATGTCCCTAAAATTTATCGTGTGCACAACATATCATCCTAAGCTCCGATGGAAAATCTGAGACTGAATTTGCGATCAGTGTGAAAAACTGAGACGAAAAATGGTCTTGACTTGACTTTAGCGCGAAAGAACGCGAACTAATTTTTTCAAAGTGAGCTTAAAATAGTGAGGTTTTCTTGCCCCTTCCACGACGCGGAGAGGTGGTGGAACCACCTTTGGTTTTTAGCAAAAATTTGATGGAGATCGATAATTCGCGAAAAAGTGCAAAAATGCACTAGTGTGCATCGCGAACTAGTGCATGGAGAAGCTTTTTTCTCTCTCTTTTAAATTGGGAAGGGCAATTTCATCCTTCGTAACGTATTTTTAAATCTCCCGGTCAATTTTAAGATGTATTTTCGTACAAAAGGGTTTTAAAACCTAAAACCATCCTAAGTCCATTATTTTACGCTAAGTCTAAGAGAGAAAAAGGAGAGCAAAGCAATAGTTTCAGAGGGGAATTCAAGATTCTTCAAAGATTGTCATTCCCAAGTATGTAAAGGCTACCCAAAAGCATGGGATTGACCTCCCATATGCCAAAATAGAGTTAGGATGACAGAATTCATGACTAGAATCTTGATTTAGGAGTTCTTGAAAGTTTCTTAATAGAAATTCCTCCAAGTTCTTGAATAATTTCTTTAATTCTTTTACACTATCTTGAATGCATGTTTTCAATACCTTAAACTATAATGTTATATCATGAAGTGATGATCATCATGCTTACTTTTACTGTATATTTTCATTACAATGTGATTGTGACTAGATCCTTAAAAATTCCTCTCTATAATGACTTGAATAATGAACTTAGGGGATGTTTAGAGCCTTGAATGTTTGAGAATGATGTCTGACTAAGTCTAAGACCTGAATTGAGTGTGTGGAGACCGTAATAGATGAAATTATTGCTAATAGAGTTGAATGGGAAAAAAATCCACTTAGATTGGATAGATATTCTTGCTCGTAGAGGTTGGGTGATGAGAGTTCTTGATGGACTGACAGATTTATGAGCATATTAAGTCTAGGGAGGAGTATTAGCACCAAAATAGGTAAGAGTGTGTCCCACTCGAACCCATTAAACATGTGGCTGGTTTAGGAGAGGATTGGACTGTGAAAGCGGATGTTTCCTTTGTCTCAAAAGAGGACTTGACAGACTTTTGGATCCATTGACAGAGTCGTCCTTTACCTCGGCAAGGTACTGGACGGATGAGGCAATGACATCATTGTTTCACCACCAGCTCATAGATAGTGGTTGTCGGTTATAGAAACTTCCAGATAGGTATCATGATGATAGAACTCCGATGTGATGTGAAGATTTGATGTTTGATAACTAGTGAGGTAATAGAGTCGTGTCTCTTATATCTGAGGTGAGGTTGAGTGATTGATAAGTTTCAATTATACTATTTTTTTCTTAGCCTGTTTTACATATAGTATATTCCATGTACTAATGCCCCTGTGGGATGCATTGTTTTATGATGTTGATTCGATAGACCGAGGACTTCAACAACCTGATCGTTGAGGTTCGAAGCTCTTCATTCCTGACAGTGGTGAGTCCTCCCTATCATTTGAAGGATACTTATTTTTATGATTGGATAGTCTTTTACTTAATAGTTGGTAGCTATTGCCTATCATGGTATAGTATTAGATGATAGTACAGAGACTTCATAGGCATAGACGTAGATGTTGATGTTGATGTCAAGGGTTCTTTTCCCTTATACTTCTTTTCTTTATATCAAGATTTCTGTTATCTATTCTATTTTCTTATGATAGACTAATGTTAGTAGTATGAGCCCACTGATAGGATAGCATTTATATTCATTATATCATTTCTTTTCCACTGGTAAATTGACTGAACGATGGCAAAGAGACTGAGTGGTCCGCTTAGGGGCTAGTAATAGTCTCTGAGTGCCAATCACGTCTGGGGTACCCTCTCGAGGCATGACAAACTTGGTATTATAGCCCAAAGTTTGAGCGTCCTAGAGAGTATATGAAGCTGTGTCTAGTAGAGTCTTGTTTATGGGTGTGTTGTGCACCACACTTCATAAGTAGGAGGTTATAGAACATTAGGAAGTGTTACCCTTCTTCTATGATCTGAGTTCGTGCTATAGAGGTAACTTGTGAAATTCTACTTTTAACTCATGTGCTTTAAGCTTACAGAAAATGTCGCCAAAGAGAACAGCTGCTCAGAGAGATGCCACCGCTCCCATCGTTGAGAATACCCAACTAGAGGTTCTGGTTCAGCCTGAGGCTAGGAGATCGGGATGCCTCGCTAGGCCTGCTGAGGTCCCTCAGGTGCCCCCTGCTCAGCCCCAGCCAGCTCCCACTACTGAGGCGGAATTCAGGGGAGCCATCACCATGCTGACTCAGTTGGTGGCCTCCTAGGGAAATAGCCACAGTTCTTAGGCTCCTAGTTCTAGTTCACAGGAGCCCTCAGCTGCAACTCGGCTCAGGGAATTTATTAGGATGAACTCGCTAGTATACACGGGATCGAGAGTGCAGGAGGACCCGTAGGACTTTATTAATAAGATGTATAAGGTTCTAAGGGCCATACATACATATGAGATGGAAGGAGTTGAGCTTGCGTCTTATCATCTAAAGGACGTGGCTAATGTATGGTACACTCAGTGGAAGGGGAGTAGGGGTAAGGATGCAAAGCCTCTAACATGGGATGAGTTCAAAGCCACCTTTCTTGATCACTTCTTTCCTCAAGAGTTGGGGGAACCAAAGGTGGATGAGTTTGTGAACCTGAAGTAGGGAGGAATGACTTTGAAAGAGTATAGCCTTAAGTTTATCAAACTTTCAAGGTATGTTCCTTAGATGGTGAAGGATATGAGGCAGAGGAAGAGGAGGTTTTGTCTGGCCTGGCTAGGCATGTGTAGAGAGAGTGCATGGCGGTGTTGCTAATTCCTGGTATGGACATCTCTAGACTTATGGTGTATGCTCAGCAGACAGAGGAAAATAAGAGGAGGGATAGAGAAGAATA
Organism: Solanum ossicruentum; assembly: GCA_025774065.1. Taxonomy (NCBI): domain Eukaryota; kingdom Viridiplantae; phylum Streptophyta; class Magnoliopsida; order Solanales; family Solanaceae; genus Solanum; species Solanum ossicruentum. Next base: position 11,114 of record JAOTQR010039008.1, on the reverse strand, counting down.
CTTGAGTAGAAAGGGGAAGTCAGCGGGACATGATCCTAGCCCGCAGAGACATAACAGAGGTGATAAATCCTATTTTCAGAAGAGATCATCATATTCGGCACCATCTAAAACAAGTGCGCCTGTGCAACCAACCAGGTATGATCAGAAATCTCAGAGTTTTCAAAGTTTTAGGACCCCAGGCGCCCATTCTCAGTTTAGTGTGACCTAGGGTGTAAGGGGAAAGCCATCTTGCAGCAAGTGTGGTAAGCTTTATTTAGGAGAGTGCCATGTAGGGAAGGATGTGTTTTATGCCAGTGGTCTGGCTGGTTTTTTCATCTAGGAGTGCCGAAAGAGGAGGTGAGGTGAGGGGAGCGACAGAGCTCAGTCTTTGACAGCACCTCCAGCAGGTAATCAGTAGACGGGTGCTACTACTACGGGTACATAAGGTAGGACAAACCTCCTTTATACTATGGGTAACCATTAGGAGCAAGAGGCTGTAGCAGATGTTGTTACGGGCATGCTTCGTGTCTTTGCTTATGATTGGTATGGCTTGATTGATTCGGGTGCCACCTTATCTTTTGTAACTCCTTATATGGCTAGAATGTTTGGTATTCTTCCCGAGTGTTTACTTGAGCTGTTTTCTGTCTCTTTCCTATTGGAGAGTTTATCTTAGCTGAGAGAGTTTATAGGGATTGTATGGTGTTTGTTTATCATAAAGACACATTAGCTGATTTGGTAAAGTTTGAGATGGTCGATTTCGATGTGATAATGGGCATGGATTAGCTTCATGCCTGTTATGCTTCTGTCGATTGCAAAACCCAAATGGTCAGGTTCCAATTTCATAATGAGTCTGTCATTTAGAGTGGAAAAAGAGTTCTGTTGCCCCTAATGGTAAATTGATATCCTATCTTAGAGTTAGAAAGTTGATATCTAAGGGTTGTATCTATCACCTCGTGCGAGTAAAGTCTAGTATTGTTGAGTCTCCCACTCTTGAGTCGTCCCGATAGTGAATGAGTTTCTTGAGGTCTTTCCTGATGATCTTCCCGGAGTCCCTCCTAATAGGGAGATTGACTTTGGGATTGATGTTCTACCCGAAACCAAACTCATCTCAATTCCACCCTATCGAATGGCCCCCATAGAGTTGAAAGAATTGAAAGAAAATTAAAAGACTTGTTTAGAGAAAGGTTTGATACGACCTAGTGTCTCACCTTGGAGTGCTCCTATCCTATTCGTGCGTAAGAAAGATGTGTCGTTGAAGATGCGTATAGAGTATCGACAGTTGAACAAGGTGACCATAAAGAATAAGTACCCTCTTCCCAGAATAGATGATCTCTTGGACCAACTTTAGGGTGCTACTTATTTCTCCAAGATAGATTTCAGGTCAGGTTACCATCCGTTGAAGATGAGGGAAAGTGACATTCCTAAGACAGCCTTTAGGACACAGTATGGCCATTTTGAGTTCTTGGTCATGTCCTTCGGGTTGACAAATGCACCTGCAATTTTCATGGACTTGATGAAAAGGGTATTCAAACCATACCTTGACATGTTCGTGATCATGTTTATTGATGAAATCCTAGTGTATTTGAGTAATGAGGAGGAGCATACTAATCACCTTAGATTGGTTTTGCAAATACTCCAGGATCATGAGTTGTATGCAAAATTCTCCAAGTGCGAGTTTTGACTCAAGTTAGTGGCCTTCTTGGGCCATGTTGTTTCGGGAGATGGGATTCGGGTGGATACACAAAAGATTGAGGTGGTTAAGAACTGGCCAAGACCTACTTCCCCAACAAAAATAAGAAGTTTCTTGGGTTTAGCCGGGTACTACAGTAGATTTGTGGAGGGCTTGTCTTCTCTGTCAGCCCTTTTAACAAAGCTGACTTAGAAGAAGGCCAAGTTTTAGTGGTCTGAGACATGTTAGAAGAGTTTTCAGGAGTTGAAGACTAGATTGGCTATAACACCGTGTTGACCTTGCCAGACGGGGCGGGTGATTTCGTGATATACTGTGATGCACCTAGAGTTGGATTGGGATGTGTCCTTATGCAGGGGGAAAGGTAATAGCTTATGCTTCTAGACAACTTAAGATTCATGAGAAATATCACCCAACCCATGATCTAGAGTTGACAGCACCAGTATTCGCACTTAAGATCTGGCGTCATTATTTGTATGGAGTGCATGTGGATGTGTTCACTGACCACAAGAGCTTGCAGTATGTGTTCAGTCAGAAAGAGCTCAACCTGCGGCAGAGGAGGTGGCTGGAGTATCTCAAAGATTATGATATGAGCATCCTCTACCACCCTAGTAAGGCTAGCGTTGTTGTTGATGCTCTTAGCAGGATGGTCATGGGTAGCACTGCCTATGTGGAAGAGAGGAAGAGAGAATTAGCCCAGGAAGTGCATAGATTGGCTCGATTAGGAGTGCATCTTGAGGAGAACAACGAAGGTGGGGTCAATGTTTAGAATGGTTCACTTCATCCTTAGTGTTTGAGGTAATGGAGAAGCATGACCAAGACCTTGTCTTACTCCAATTAAAAGAAGCGGTTCATAAGCAAAGGGTGATGGTCTTCTCTAAAGGGGGAGATGGAGTATTGAGGTATCAAGGGAGATTGTGTGTACTTGAGTTGATGGTGTTCGAGATAGAATCATGGCCAAAGCTCATAGTATGAGATATTCCATTTATCTTGGCTCCACCAAGATGTACCATGACTTGAGAAGGTCTATTGGTGGAATGGGATGAAGAAGGACATTGCGGTGTTCGTTTCCAAGTGCCCCAATTGCCAATAGGTTAAGATGGAACATTAGAAACCTTGTGGGTTAGCCCAGAATTTTGAAAATTTGGAATGGAAATAGGAGGTGATCAACATGGATTTCATCACGGGCTTACCCTAGTCCCGAAAGCAGCATGATTCAATATGGGTGATTATTGACAGAATGATGAAATTGGCCCACTTTTTGGCGGTTAAGACAACTTATACGACTGAGGAGTATGCCTGACTTTACATTCTAGAGAAAATGTAAGGTTGCATAGGGTTCCCTTGTCTATCATCTTAGATAGAGGAGCTCAATTCACCTCTCAATTTTGGAGATCGCTCCAGAAGGGATTGGGTACGAAGGTGAATCTGAGTACCGCTTTCCACCCTCAGACAGACGGGCAGGCAGAACGCTCTATTCAGACTTTGGAGGATATGTTGACTTCAAGGCATGTGTTATTGACTTCAAGGGAAATTGGGATGACCATATACCCCTGATTGAGTTTGCATATAATAATAGCTATCATGCTAGCATTCAGATAGCCTCGTGTGAGGCATCATACGGGAGAAGGTGCAGATCCCCGATTGATTGGTTTGAGGTGGGTGAAGCTGAACTGATTGGGACTGACCTCGTGCACCGGTCTATGGAAAAGGTGAAAGTCATCCAGGAAAGATTGAAGACAAATCAGAGTCACCAGAAGTCATATATAGATGTGAGAAGAAGGGACTTGGAGTTCGAGGTAGATGATTGGATGTACCTGAAAGTGTCACCCATGAAGGGTGTTATGAGATTTGGTAAGAAAGGGAAGCTGAGTCCCTATTAAATTCGAGCCATACCAGATTATAAAAAGGATTGGGAAGGTTGCCTACTAGTTAGACTTGCCTTCCGAGCTAGAGGGAGTTCACCCAGCGTTCCACATAGCTATGTTTGGGGATCCAGCTTTAGCAATTCCTGTGGAGAGTACGGGTGTGAAGCATAGCTTATCATACGAGGAAGTTCCAGTCAAGATACTTGACTGATAGGTTCATAAGTTGAGGAACAAAGAGATAGCCTCGTTGAAGTTTAATGGAGGAGTCAATTTGTTGAGGAAGCTACGTGGGAAGCTGAGGAAGCGATGAAACTCAAATACCCACATTTATTCGTGCCAAGAGATGATGATGTTGAACGTAAATACTCTTATTCTTATCAATTTTGAGTATTCTTTTCTATTTAGTTGATGTCTTGTATTCCCACTCTTGAGTCTAAGACAAAGATAGATAGATGATGGATAGTGAGAGTTCGAGTGTTCCCGAGTGAGGGATGAGGTGAATTCTAAGGTTATTCGAGTCCCTGTTCGAACTTTACTCATCATTCGAGGATGAATGATTCTAAGGTGGAGATGATATAACACCCGATGAAATTACTAAAACACCCCTAAACTTTATCATGTGCACAACATATCTTCCCAAGCTCCAATGGAAAATCCGAGACCAAATTTGCGATCAGTGCAAAAAATTGAGTCAAAAAATGGTCTCGAATCGGCTTTAATGCAAAATAACGCAAATTAATTTTTTCCAAAGTTATCTTAACATAATGAGGTTTCGACGCCCCTTCCATGACGCAGAGCGAACGCGGAACCACACATTAGTTTTTAGCGAAAATTCAATGGAAATCGAAAATTCACGAAAAGTGCTAAAATGCACTAGTGCATGACATGGATAAGCTTTTCTTTTTCTTTTAAATCGAGACTCCGCGTTTTGAGAAAAACCTTTCAAGATGGTCACTGCTAATTGCTTTTGGAAAATGAATTATTCTCGAGGGGGCGAAAGCTTCTTCAGCTTGAGCTTGAAAACCCGCAGCAAATCAAAGAAAAAGAGGCTTGGCAGGAACGGCGTTCCGCGGAATATGCCTAATCGATCGGATCGGAATCAGTCTTTCGGGTTGGTCCAAGCCACCCACTGGCCGGCTGCCTTGGAGTTCCTCCATCTGGCTACCAAAAGCATAAAGGCGGTCTTGTTCATCTGCCATAGCAAATTCCACCCGAGAAACTCGTGATTCTATGTTGGCTCCTTTTACTTTTCCTTCCTCCCTTAGCAGGACCCCTTGAACCGCAGAGTGTTTACCGTGCTGATTAGACTGAGAGAGTTGCATTAACGGGGTAGTTGGCTTGCCCTGGAATTGGCGTCCTTCCTTCTTCTTTGGCACTTCAATTTATGTGAATGATCATGAGAGCTCTTCAAATCTTATTCAGTCTGATTAGATATGTCACTGAAACCCCTTCTCTCTCTCTTTTCTTTTCGGATTCCGAGGAAAGCGATCCTAAATCATTTATGAGGAATCGGACGACGAAGCCTCCTCCTCAGATAAAGATGTCTCCGACCTCCCGGCTTTTTAAAATCGGGGTCATCGGCTTGACACACCCGGGCAGCGCTAATTGCTTGAATTCAACTCTGTTCGTGATCCCCAAAGCAGCGAGACATTCTATGAACATACATAGTGAAACTCATGAGACTGAAAGGAGAGGAGTGAAGGGTGACTGATAAGGAAGCTCGATCCAATCCATCTTCCCTGGCCTCCCCAACACACTCTTGATACGAAAGAAACCTCCCGCCATAGAGAAGAGATCGAAAGTCTGGGTCCCCCCTCCCTCTTAAGAACGAAGTGAGAGGGAAGGAAGCTTGATTGTAAGTATAGGAAGGAAGTCGCTCTCAAGCAATTAGAGGAACTGAACGAAGTGGCGAGACATTCGTTGAACATACAGAGTGAAAGTCATGAGACTGAAAGGAGAGGGTGACTGCTGCTTGAAAGTCTCATTGCTATAAAGTGGAATTGCTTGTTTCAGTCTCATACTTGAATTGCGTGAAATTGCTTTCAAGTGGAATTCATTACGCAGCTTGATGAAAGTCTAATAGTTGAATTCAAATCAATCAATTCAACTGCTTTCCTCCACCCGGGAATCACTTCACTCCGCCAAAGGCCGAGAAAGCACTAGTGAAGTAGAATAGTTACATAGAGAACCCGAAAGCCTTCTGCTGCAACCTTTGCCTCTATCTCGACTTCTGGGGATACGATCTATATCTGATAGAACGTAGGTTTCTGAGATACATCCAGCCAAACCTTTTAGGCGAGCTACTTCGCTACTTAACGCTTGAACGCCCCGAAAGCTTTAGCTCGAGGCTTAACCTTAACTTGAAGTACCTTCACTTCCAATGTCTTATACTCTAAATATATTAAATATATAAAGTATATCCACAGGTAGGATAAAGTAAGGCGGTATTCTGCCTAACTATAGCCCGCCGCCCTTGGAAAAGAAAGAAGAGTAAGAAGCTCCAAGGAATAGAAAGCAAAGTTATCGGCAAAGTCGTAAACTCTGGATCTGCTTCAGGTGATGGAAAAGGGTGAGCTGCCAGAATGATTTCCTGCAATTCTCCCCTGACAGGATCTTTCGATTCATGGAAATTTCATCCTTCCCGACGTATTTTTAAATCCCCAGGTCGATTTTAAGATGTATTTTCGTACAAAAGGATTTTAAAACCCAAAACCATCCTAAGTCCATTATTTTACGCTGTCTAAGAGAGAAAAAGGAGAGCAAAGGAATGGTTTTAGAGGGAATTTAAGATTCTTAAAAGATTCATCATTCCCAAGTATGTAAAGGTTACCCAAAAGTATGGGATTGACCTCCCATGTGCCAAAATAGAGTTAGGATGACAAAATTCATGACTAGAATCTTGATTTAGGAGTTCTTGGAAGTTTCTTGAAAAATATTCCTCCAAATTCTTGAATAATTGCTTTAATTCTTATACACTATCTTGAATGCATGTTTTCAATTCCTTAAACTATAATTTTATATCATGAAGTGATTATCAACGTGCTTACTTTTACTGTTTATTTCATTACGAGGTGATTGTGACTGGATCCTTAAAATTTCCTCTCTATAATGACTTGAATAATGAACTTAGGGAATGTTTAGAGCCTCGAATGTTTGAGAATGATGTTTGACTAAGTCTGAGTCCTGAATTGAGTGTGTGATGATCGTAATAGCTGAAATTATTGCTGATAGAGTTGAACGGGGAAAAAATCCACTTAGATTGGATAGATAGTCTTGCTCGTAGAGGTTGGGTGATGAGAGTTCTTGACGGACTGACAGATTTATGAGCATATTGAGTCCAGGGAGGAGTATTAGCACCGAAATGGGTAAGAGTGTGTCCCACTCAAACCCATTAAATATGTGGCCAGTGTAGGAGGGGATTGGACCGTGAAAGCGGATGTTTCCTTTGTCTCAAAAGAGGACTTGACAGACTTTTGGATCTATTGACAGACTCGTCCTTTACCCCGGTAAAGTACTGGACGGATGTGGAAATGAAATCACTTCGTTGTATCACTACTGGCTATTAGGTAGTGGTTGTCGATTATAGAAACTCTCAGATAGGTTTCATGATGATAAAACTCTGATGTGATGTGAAGATTTGATGCTTGATAGCTAGTGAGGTGATAAAGTCTTGTCTCTTATTTCTAAGGCAAGGCTGAGCGATTGATGAGTGTCAATTATATTGTTTCCCTTTTCTTAGCCTATTTTACATACAGTACATTCCACATACTAACGGCCCTCTGGCGTTCTATCATTTTATGATGCAGATTCGACAGAACGAGGACATTAGCAGCCCGATCGTTGAGGTTCGGATCTCTTCATTCCTGATAGTGGTGAGTCCTCCCCAGTATTCGGAGGATATTTATTTTTATGATTGGATAGTCTTTTACTTAATTATTGGTGGCCATTTCCTTTCATGGTACCATCCTAGACGATAGTATAGAGGCTTCATAGACAAAGATGTTGATGTTGATATTGATGTCGAGGATTCTTTTCCCTCACATTTCTTTTCTTTATATTGAGATTTCCATTATCTATTCTATTTTTTTGTGATAGATTGATGTTGATAGTATGAGCCCACTGATAGGATAACATTTATATTCATTATATCATTTTTCCACTAATTAATTAACTGAACGATGGCAAAGAGACTGAGTGGTCCGCTTAGGGGCTAGCAATAGTCTCTGAGTGTCAGTCACGTCTAGGGTACCCTCCCGGGGCGTGACACTAGGGTGACACTCCTTACCCAACTCAGTGCTAAATAATGCTTCCAAGACTAAAACATGCACAACTTACCAATCAAATCGATCTTCTTTAAGACTCATATCATCTATCACCATCATCTATCAATGAAATTATTATGAAAAGTATATTTACATTGTCATCATCATGTACTCAAAATATCATTCAGACTCAATGCTCAATCCAATCAAAACTTATTAGAATGTCAAGTGTTTTCTAAAACAAATACTCGTGTCTCAAAAATAATCTCTGCATACCATCAAAACTGTTTCTCAAATCACTATTCATGCTCAAAGGTTATATTCATGAAATTCAGTAAAATATGCTAAAAGAAAATTATCGGGATTAGTATGCTCAGTATAACTATCAAATCTCAGTTTTCAGGATAAAGCATAGAAGAAATCATAGTCCTCAATTAGGGTTCATGTGAATGATGACATGAACATATCTTCAAACAATTACTCAACTCCAAGAATATTATTTACAGGAAACTCATTAATATTGTAGAAACTTAATTCAAGAATTAATTCAAGATAATACTTCAAGAAAACAAGTGTGCGGACTCAAGAAACCTTCTATTCTCATCTAAGACCATCTATAAGACACATGGGAGAACAAGCACATGCTTTTAGTTTAGTCCTACATATCCGGGATTGAAGAATTCCGAACTTTCTTCACGAATTTGGCCTTGGACTTTGAAACCCTCCTCTTTCTCTTTTCTTCTTCTCTCAGTTTCTCTCGTTTATACTTTGGAAGACGAGGTTTTGTGAAACCCTTTCCTAAGAATTTATGCTTAGAAATATGTTTTGGGGGTATTAAAATAGGTCATGAAATGTCTAGATTGCCCCTCATAAAAGAAGAAATAATATTTCACTACGAATGGCCCAATCCGGGTCGTGGACTGGGCATGCCGGTGTATAATTTCGTAAAATATTTTTCCATCAAAAAATTTAAAATAACAACAAGTGTTAGTCTGCGTCGTAGGCATGTCGCGTCCTGGGCACGGACCCTTACTATTTTGGGGCAACTTGGAAAAATTATTTTTCAACCCGGTTGCTCTAAAAACGAGTCCAGACCATTTTTCCCACTCGATTTTCCATTTTGATCGCAAATCTGGTCTTGGATTTTCCATCGGAGCTTTGGAAGACGCAATATGCGCACGATTACATTTTAGAGGCGTTTCGGTAATTTTATGGGGTGTTACATCATCTCCCCCTTGGGATCATTCGTACTTGAATGATTAGTAAAGGTAGATATCAAAGCACGAATAGACTCAGAATTCATCTTAACATTCACATCTGTCAAACAATCTTTCGATCCTATCTCAATCAACAATCAACTCTTTTCGGACTCAAGAGTAGACAATCGACTCAAGAAAAGATAATCAATTTAGTTAAAGGTAAAGAAAATTTCCTTCAACATTCTCATCATTAAGCACGAATATCGGTTAAGACTCCTTTCAATATTCAATCAATCAATTTGGACAGTCACAAGTCAATAAGAATAGTTAAATAGATTCAATCAAGAGTAGAGACACTCTTTTAGACATTTTCACCATCAAGCATGAATGGAACGACAAAACTTAATCAACTTGAATCGCTTAAACATTTCGACAATCAATCTTTTCGAACTAAAAGAAAGAAACCATCAACTTTAATGGAGAATGGGACCGTCGATGCATGAGTCTATGTACACTCTCAAGCTTAGGACCTCCTCTCAATTGTGCTCCTTTTCATGGAACTCTATTCTATCAACTTAAGCTTATATCTCTTACTCTAATTTCCATCTATCCACCTCCTCCTCTTCCATTCAAACATACTTCTAAGCCGTAAGGTGTTATTCACGAGATGATCATATTCCTACAAAGCTAATCCTCAATACTTAGCTCTAAACTTCCACAGGGGCTTCCATCAAAAGATCACTAGTCCTCTTCACTACCCCTTACCCTTACTTGTAACCTTTATCACGAGGTCCTCAATAGTCTATCATCAATACGTACATGATAACAGCCACACATTAAAGCCTATTACTCTAATCACTTCAACTGTGTCTTAGAATCTTCAAGCTTATTTGACACCTCTACCTCTACCATCCACTGAACTCCCACTCTAAGTCACACCCACCTACTCTTAATTATCTATTGCACATCATAGGGTCTTATCTCTCTCTCCCTCTCCCTATCTCTCTCCCTACATGACATAAGTTTAACACTAATATCACAACAATGCTACATTCGCTCCTCCTCATTTACCCCACTCTCAGTCTACTACTATCAATCATCATAATTTGGACCTGGCAGAACTCATCATCTCCCTTTTCGGCAAAACCTCAAATCACTACACCTCCTCGCTAAGTAAGCATGAATACAATCAAGAACTTAAACACTTAGACACTCGAATACTCATTCTCAAGAATAAACTTAGAGCACAATATCTAGAGTTTAAACTTTATCTCCAACATTATTGCTAGGCACGAATACTAGCAAGGACTTGCATACTCAAGTACCTAGAGGCTCAAAAGGGACATCAACTCGAAGATAGAAACTCAACTCCATTATTATAGTTCAGGAGCACTCCTCCTCTCCCATCACCTATAACTCGTCTAATATCGTCAATATTTCTATCAAGACTGGAAAGCTGGATTACTTAAAGAGCTTGGAATGGAGATCATTAGCACGATTTGATTGAGAAATCTTATCTGAGGAAATTTATAAAGAAGTACACTATCTCTCGTCTGTCAAGACTCATTCAGAGTTCACAAAACTATACATAGTATAAAACTCAGGTGGCGTCTCATTTAACATATGTGTGGAAGCACTCAGATCAATAGGGTAAGATCAAAAATTAATGAATGACTTCATCACTTTTCATCCTCCCAACTTGAATAACAATCAATAAGTGGTATATAGGACTAGGCCACAAGTGTGGCAGTCACATACTAAACATGAAGAGAGTATCACCTCAACGGAAGAATAAGGAACGCAGATATGACAATAACTGATGTCTCATCCGATCAGCCCATCTCCATCAACCTCAAGGTCTACTTCAGCCTACCATTTCGTCATCTCCTCCTTAGCTCTCAAGTTCCCCTCTCTAAATTCGAGAATCAACTCCCCCTACTAGAATGTAAGCACATACCTCCATTCGGTCAAGGAATCATTACCCACAAGAATATCTTAAACTCTTATGTTATGCTATATCTATCTATCTATCTATCTATCTATCTCTCTCTCTCTCTCTCTCTCTCTCTATATATATATATATATATATATATATATATATATATATATATATATATAT
>JAOTQR010038987.1:0-15509 GCA_025774065.1 Solanum ossicruentum | reverse complement strand
TTGACTCTAGAGCAGTAACATGACAACATATGGAGCCATAAGAGTCCTAAAATCAAAACGGGTCATGTAAATCTAAGTGTGGCATTTGAATCTGATAATACAGACAACTCTAGTACTATTAATCCAATTCACTCTCTAAATTTCGGACAAGTCCCATAACAAGAAGGCGATAAACTAGGAAGCAAAATTTAACAAAAAACTGCATTTCAAACAGAGAACCAGCATGTAATCCTCGCAATAACATGTAAATGAGCACAATTAGGGACATGAATCACACCAAGAATTAGACATGGAACCTAAGAACTGCAAGTGCACCCAAACTGTTAAAAAAAAAGTCTAACCAACAGTTGCTTATGCATGCCACAGGGCTATAAACGCAGCGAAAGAGTGAATGTTGTCCTAATCATTTTGCATGTTACTTGACAAAATCAGACAGTGTATACCCATGTAATCTAAGGAGAGCCAATCGAAAGTCAAGCCATGATATTTTGTAAATCAATAAGAGGCAGCCAGCACCCGGAGTTGATGCCCAGATCATCAGACTATTCGTTAAAGCAAATACAATTAGGAGACTTAATAACGGCTTAAGGCAATGATAACGACTCAAAACAGGGGTGTAGGGAAGGGAATAGGAATATGTCTTAAAATCCAACTCCGAAACGAAAACTAACAAGTGACCGTGACTAGACAAAAATATACATCAGCAGGGTAATAGTTCCATAGAATGAACATCCATTTTAAGACAGGGAGAACAGAACCAGAACTGATTTGAAAGAACCAGTCAAGTTGCAGCAACAAGTAGAGCCAGATTTGAAATCATTTTTTTAAAAATGAGGCAAATTGAAAAGTATTTGATTAAAGGAAATACAAAGCACGATCGTTCCCAAGCATTACTAGATAACAGGCATTCAAACAAAACAATGAACATGACCTAAGGTTCTGGAAGCCATCTTAACAATCACGACAGTATCTCAGTATTACACAGCTGACAGAAACAACATTTCGACGAACACAACAACTTCATAGTATTAACAAGACGGAATCATAATAATTCCAGCCATAACAGAAAAAATACAAACAAAAGATTTCAGTGTAACACTAGAAATTGTCTCGCAATCAATACACAAACAGAATAAAGAAGACCCAAGTTGGAATAGCATAATTCACAGTTAAAATACTGAACACGCCCCTATGACTTCTGGAAACTAACTAACAATATCACACCACATTAATTCATCACAACAGATACTTCCAGTTAGTAAACCAAACGCAAACAGAATATCAACAGCAACTACCGATATTATCTAGTTCGAACAAGGCATTTTATGTGAGAAATTAACTAATACATACAAAAATAACTTCATGACGCCTTCAACAATTTCAACCATAATCCCTCATGAAACTCGACATAAGGGAGAAGATGGAGTATTACCTTTTTTGGGGCAGCGAACTGGGGACGACAAGCTTGATTGAAGATGAACTCACACCAAAATGTTCTATCTACCTACTTCGAACAAGAGCTTTGACGAGTTCCTAGGAATCGGTTCGAGGGTCTCATGAACTGTCTTGAGCTTTGGAAATAAAAAACGCTTATAAGAATCGAGTAGGATTTTGCTAGAGGTTTTTGGGATTATCCATCGGCTCCTTGAAACTAAGAAAAAGAGAGATTATATAGGTAGAAATCAGGGCGAAAATGGGGGAAATTAGATGGGTAAATTAGGGATCTTGAGGATCCATTTGAATTCAAAACTCAAATTTGATCTTTGGGGACAAGAAAATCTCTGAGATTTGATCCCAAATCTTCAACGGATTGAAAGCTTACTGTTGATTGAGGGATTGGGACGTTATTTTTGGGAGGAGAATGTTGGGGAGGGAGATATCGGTCGGGTTTTCTGGGTTTTGGTCTAGTTTTCTTGGTTTCTCTGTTTTTCTGGTTTTTGGTTTTTTTTGTTTGAGCAAAGAAGAAGATGGGGAAATAAGGATTTGGTCTGGTGCGGCCAACGTGAAGAAGAAAGGGGAAAAATGAAAATTAGGGGCGCGTGGGGTGCACGCGCCCGCTTAATATTTTTTTTTTTAAATGGTTGAAAAATCATTAAAAATAAAAAATAAAGCTCGATGACTAATTTGACACCGTGGAGGGTAAAAATTGGATGTCAATAATCCTTTTCAAGTTTGATTCGTTTATGAATTGTTGGTTCATTAGTTTCATCTTCAATTTGTTTGGTCTTTCTCATTGTTTTTGTTAAATTTATTTCTTCATCTTCTATGACAATTACATTGGCCTTTTTAACTTCTTATACTTCGTCTGCAATAAAGCGTCTTCTAGCTCGATCACCTCCATTTTTTGGATCAAGTTTGATAAGAAATGTGATTTTTTTCTCAATTAGCATCAATTTTATCCACCATAAATTAATAAAGACAAATTATATTATTTAATATGAAAAAATTAATCTATTGAGAACATTTCTAACCTACAATAGATTAATAATGATAAATTACATTATTTAATATGATAAATATTTACATATTAGATTGTCATATTCCCTTTTCAAATATTGATTGCTTATATGTTTTAATATCGCAACCAAGCAAGTATCTTCCACCTTCAAATAATTGAGAGTAGAGTAATATCTATGTTGTGCTCCCTTTTGACCTCAAACCTTCATATTAAAAAGCATAATAAGTACATTTCAATGCTATTTATTACTTTGAATATTTAGTAAAATACAATTCAATATTACCATTTTTGGAGAGTGATTGCATCATCAATAGCAGGATTTATCTACGGACTACTGATAGATGTGAAAGTTATTCCAAAAATACCTTTATAAAAATAAAAGAAGTTAGTGCATTAAAAAGTTATAAAGTTTATTATAAACACAACAATTAATATAGTACCTTGGTATTGTGTGGTTCTAACATCACAAAATGCTATTATAGATCTTTCAATATTCAACTTTTGCAGCAATTTATTATCTATTTCTAATGATTCACCCCATAAATTATTGTTTTCCGGTCACATCTGAATTTGACGGTTAAATACATAAGTATAAATATTAAAATTTATAATAGAAGTTTTTTTTAAACCTAAGATTATTTGCAGTTTTCATAATAATTTTCAAAAAATAAATTTAACTTATTTCTCGTTCATAAGTGTGATTTCTCTCTGATTGTTTTTTTCTCCAATGAAGATTTTTGAACTTTCAAATATTCCAAGTATATCTAGAAAGAAAATTATGAAAAAATTACTAAGTAAGAGGAACATATTATGTTTATATTAAATAGTTGATAAAATCCAAAAGACTTACCCAAATTTTTTCCCTTGATATGTAATGTTGTATCTTCAAAAGAAACAAAATTGTTTGAAAAAGAGGCAATAGAAAACTGACTAGTGCGGTCCTGAACAATAGTGTTATCGATGAATCTAATCTCAATCTCTTTGTTTACCGCTAGAAATTATGGATCAGCACAAGCACATTTAATACATCAATTTATGATAGAATCCATTGAGAGATTGTCTAAAATAAATTGTTGAAAAAATAATAATAAAAATAATATATGAATTTATAACATAAAAAAATAAAAGATGAAGAAGTATTACTTACTTGAGATATTACTTTACGTGAATAGATGAAACTTGTGAATAAATGAGATGTTAGAAATAAAATAATAAAAATTTTAAATAACAAAAATTTATTAGGGTAAATAACTAAATGAAGGCCAGAATATAATTCGAATGAAACAAGCTAAGTTGGCATAACAACTAATATCATTTTCTTTAAATTCAAAAAGTGAAAAAAAGAGAAAAAGATTATGAAACAAAGAAAGTGAGTGTATAACATAAGCAATCCCGATAATCAAATGAGAAAAATCATAATTATTAACCAAATTGTGTTCCCTAAAAAAGGAAAACTTTCCTGAAGTTTTTTCCCTTAAATATTTTTCTTCTTTTTCACATATGTTTTCCCTTTAATTTTTTTCTCTTTTAGACTAATTTCTTTTTACTCCAAATCTATTTTAGTTGAAAAAAGATTCTTGGGTAGAGTTTTTTCATTCAAAAAAAGGAAAACTTTCCAGAAGTTTTTCCCCTTAATTTGTTTTCTTTTTCACGCGTGTTTTCCTTTTAATTTTTTTCGAATAATTTCCTTTTACACCAAGTTGGAAAAGGATTCTGTGTATGAATTTTTCTTTATTTAATTTTTCTTTTAGTTTTTTTTCTTTTTGACTGAATGTGTTTTCCCTTTTAATTTTTTTCTCTTTTAAACTAATTTTCCTTTTACACCAATCTATTTTAGTTGGAAAATGATTCTTTGTGTACGAATATTTCTTGATTTAATTTTTATTAATATTTAATATTATTAAAATAATAATTCTTAAAAGAAAAAAGATAAAAAGACTATTTTGTTTGAAGATGATTCTTTTAATGAAGGGCAGAACGTTCAAACAACATTATTTAGGATCTTTATACTTTTAATACCCCCCCCCCCCACACACACACACACACACACACACACACACACACACACACACACACACACACACACACATCAACAATCACTTAAATTTGTTACTCTGTCCGTCCTATTTTATGTGACACCCCTTGACTTAACATAGTGTTTAAGTAAAAAAGAAAACTTTTAAAACTTGTGGTCTATAATCATTCTTAGATATTTGTACGACTGAGAATCATTCCATTAAGAGTAAAAAAGAGAATTTCAAAGGTAAATTGTTTCCAATTAGAGTAAGGTGACATTCTTTTTGGGATGGATTTAAAAAAAGGGTGTCACATAAAATAGTACAGAGGCAGTATTAAATTTGATTTAAACACTCAAATTATAACATTTCGTGATTGGGCACCTGAACATATGATAATGTGTCATATTTGACTCTTTCAGCTTGAATATTTCAAGAGTTCTAAAAATTGAAGAATATGAAAG
The DNA here is from genome assembly GCA_025774065.1 of Solanum ossicruentum. NCBI lineage: Eukaryota > Viridiplantae > Streptophyta > Magnoliopsida > Solanales > Solanaceae > Solanum > Solanum ossicruentum. The sequence continues at coordinate 10,572 of JAOTQR010038987.1, read as the reverse complement.
TAGGGGGAAAATAATGATAATACTTATAAGAGAAATTAGAGACATAGGACTAACTATTAATTTTCTATTCTAATTCTTGACCTTCATATCTTCATCTTTAAGTTCATGTCCTCGGTAAGATGTAGGTATGTCATGTCATGTCATGTCTAATCTCCTCTCCTTGATACTTCTTCTTCACACCATCTCTACCTCTCCTCAAGATCACAATAGTCAAACTCTCACACCTCATCATTTGAACCATTTTTGCATCTCCATTTTCACATCTTGAACCATCTCAATGTCGCTTCCTGCATCTTATACATCCTAGAGGCCACTATATTTTGTCCTAAATATCCTTGCTCCTAATCGTATTGCTCTTAGTAAGACCACATAATCATCTTAACATCCCCATTTTTGTATTATTAATCTTCTGTACGTGTGAGTTATTCTTGACTAACTAATATTATCTGTCTCATACAATAAAACTGGTGTAATTAACAACCACTTTACAAAGCTAACTTTTAAATATTGGTGGCACATTCTTATTACACAAGATACTATATGTGAACCTGTAAGAACTAGGACTTGGTATGGCCTCAATGGAGCATGGAAATTTGGTTCCAAAAAAGTTTTGGGACAAAGTATGGTCACATGGCTAAGTTCACGGCTTGTGTGTGGTGTCACGACCCTTGTGGCCATCTGTAAGGCTTCCAGAGTGAAATTTTTCTGAATACAGAATCATCGCCTCGTAATTTGATCATGGAATTTTTCTAATGAGAGGGGTACGGGCAATGTCACAGCCCGGATGACACTACACAGCCCGTGTGGCTTCCCGTGAAAGTGACTTCATTAAAAAATGCCAAGTATGGGATGTTCAAGCTCAAGCTAAGTTCACTTTTAATGCCTCAATTCAAGCATATTTATGTTCTTTAAGGTCATCATGGCTCTCCTACATCAAGCCAAGTTTCAAAGGAATTCTATGGGCTAAGTTTTTTCAAAAGTACCGTTAGCAGGATAAACTTTAAATGGTCACATATATTAGCATGAAATGAACTATATGGCCCATGACCACCCAAATTGAAACTCTTGGAATTATCATTCCAATGCATCTAGTTTTACCTTATTCTGAGTTCAGAGTAAGAAGTTATGCCCTTTTTTGTAGAATTTTTCTAGGCTAGACGGGGAGCTTTCACGGATAGTGAAGAGCTTCACGACCCATGAAGCTAGCCGTGAGAATTTATGGATTAAATATATACGGGCATTTTATGGATGTGTTTTTGATATTTTGATCCATACCCAAGGTTTTTTAAACCTTTAAACCCCCTTTATATGCCTAAGCTTCTTCTATACTATTTCTAACCCCTCGTTCAAGACTAACCCTTAGATTCTAAAATCAAATTCTCAAAATTCTCTCCAAGTCTCATCTTCAAGATACAAGCTAGGATTCAATTGGGGTTTCAACTCCAAGCTAAAGTCTTCTCAAATTCATCTTCCTAAGTAAGGTATGTGGGTTTTGATCTTTGGTTCCTTCCAATCAAGAAGATCAAAATCTTTTCGAGCAATTTTTCTTGAAAAAAATCTTACTTTCAATGTGGGTTTTTATTATTTTGATTTATCAAATTCAGCTGATGTATGAGTTGTACTTTATTTATGATTTTAAGTCACTTTAAACCCTTTTATGATGATTTATATTGAAGTTATGAAGATGTATGTCCCCTTTAAATCTTGATTTATGCATGGGTGATTTATATTATGATTTAGATGTGGATTTAATTATGGATTTTCTTTAATTTTATATTATATTATCGATTTTAGATTGAATCTCAATTACTCATGCTATTCTCACAACATGCATGGCATATACATTCATGAACATTGGATTTTCTAGAAATTATGAAGTGGGAACCCAATTATATTTTATGATATGATTTTAATAAGATATTAGTTATGACAAGAATGTGATCACATAAATATCAATGACTATGACTCTTTGAGCAATATGGATGCTTGCACCATTTTGTATATATGAATGAGCTATTCCGATGCATGAGAATTATGAATCATGACTATGTTTTGGCATTTGAGCCTAAGAAAGAATTATTATGAATAAGTTTGGCTTTTGAGCCTAACTGTGCATTCAAAAGATTTGAAATGATTATAGCCTCTTCTAAAAGCATTTGTATATTTAAGCATTCTCGTGGGATATTTTGACTCAGCACCGATGGATTGTGGGCATCAGGGCTATCCCCAAAGGCCCTCTCTCTTTCCTTAAACTATGTGCTAGCACAAGTATTGAGATTTGAGGCTCATCCCCTTAGTTGAGACATGACCTACTAGAAAGATTTGAGGCTCATCCCATTAGTTTAGGCATGACCTGCTAGATAGATATAGGGCTCATCTCGTTAGTTAAGGCATGATACATTAAAAATGATATGAAAATCCTATCCAAAATGGGAGACCCGTGGGGAAGGATACTTCTACGAAATGGGAAGCCTATAAGGAGAAGTGTAGTTTACTTTTGGGAAGTAGACCACCTCTTTTTCGGTATTGGGATAACATCAAAATTTCAAGTAATAGCTCGCTAGGTCTTATATGTTAGTTGAGGTCACATCCCCACTATATATGAGCATCTTTGCATTTCATGCATTGTGAACTTCATCGTACTTTGTATACCATCCTTCTTTGGATATATGATTCTTTCTATATTATGTGCCCTTGTCATGTAACGTTGAAATGTAGGTTTGATAAGTTATATGCATTGCATGCCCACATACTTAGCACATTCAAACGTACTAACACATATTTTTGCCTGTATGATCTAAGCATGTAGGGATTGGAGACTACCCTCATCCACCATTTTACGCTAGATCAGATATGACATTTGTTGTGGCAAGTCCTACCTTTCAAGGACAATACACTATTCTTCTACCTTTGTTGCTTCTATTTGTGTTATTTACTTTGAGTGTAAGCCCAGGACATGTCTTAGTTCTCGTCCTATCTTATGACTAGAGGCGTTGTTGGACGTCCTGTAGACTCTCATTGGATCTATATATTATGTGTTGTAGTTGAAACTTATGATTATGGTTATCTATTGTATATAGATATCATGGATTGATTATGGAAATATGATATGTATGTATATTTTATGTTGAAATATGGACGATCCTAAGTCCCAAATTGCCCGCATAAAGTGAGTTAGACTTACCTGCCTTTAGTCTTTATGTGTTATATGTTATATAAATCCATGTTAATCCCTTTCCTTTGATATCCATATATTGTGACTTCTACTTTCCCATCCCTTAGAACTATGTGTTTACTATTTGATACGCTTCCAAACCGGTGATGTTAATTTGGATACTATAAGGCTTGTTTGGGGACTCTTGGCTTCCCATTCACCATATCCCTCCTAGATCATAGGTCTGGGTCGGGACAGAGATGGTATTAGAGTACTAGGTTTATAAATGGTCCTCGAAGTCTAACATGCCATATCAAGTAGAGTCTTATTCATGGGTATGAAGCACTCCATATCTATCGAGAGGATGCTATAAGAGCGCTTTAGGAAATGTCTTACTTTTTCATGATTCTTATCGTGCCATAGAACGTGTCTTGAGATTTCGTATCTCCATCTTTCCCTTTCGAATAGGGAGAGTTACTTTGGGCTGTTAATGCAATCTAGGCAAGGAAGGAGTTGTAGTTGATCTTGTAACTGAGGTCAAATGGGAGTTTGTAAAGTATATGCATTGTTTGACAAGCTTGCTCCTTCGGATATCCGAAGTTTTCTTAGGTTGGATGGCTATTATAAGAGGTTTGTTGAAGGTTTCTCATCTATTGCCTCTCCATTGACCAAGTTGACTCAAAAGAAGGCCAAGTTTATATGGTCAAAAAATATTGAAAAATTGGCTAACATCGGCTCCTATTTTGACTTTATCGGATGGGTTAGATAGGTTGGTGGTGTATCGTGATGCTTCTCGAATTAGGATGAGTTTTGTACTTATGCAACATGGTAAGGTGATAGCCTATACATCAAGGCAATTGAAGGTGCATGAGCATAATTACCCCGACTTATGATCTTGAGTTAGCGGCGATGGTGTTTGCCTTGAAGATTTGGAGACACTATTTGTATAGGGTGCATGTTGATGTTTTCACTGACCACAAGAGTTTTCAATATGTATTCACTCAAAGGGATCGTAACTTGAGATAAAGGAGATAGTTGGAACTCTTTAAGGACTATGAGATAAGTGTACAATATCATCCCGACAAGGCAAATGCTATAGCCGATGCTTTTAGCAGGCTATCTATGAGAAGTATGGCTCATGTTGATGAAGGGAAGAAAGAGTTGGCAAAAGATGTTCACCGTTTGACTAGATTGGGTGTTCGGTTAATGATGGTGGTATTCACGTTCATAATGGGGGCGAATCCTTTATGGTTATTGATGCTAATGCTAATCAAGATCTAGGTCCATCACTGGTTGCATTGAATAAGTTGGTTGCTGAAAAGAAGATAGAGGTTTTCTCCCAAGGAGAAGATGGTGTGATTCGGTACCAAGATCAGTTATGTGTTCCAAATATGGATGATCTTAAGAGGGTGATCAGGAGTGAAGCCCATAACTCTCATTATTTTATTCATCCGAGAACTACCAAAATGTATTGGGACTTAAGGTAAGTGTATTGTTGACATGGTATGAAGAAGGGTATAAACGTTTGTATTTGAATGCCCTAATTATATACAAGTGAAGGAAGAACACCAAAGCGCAGTGGTTTGACTTAAGATATTGAAATTTCTACTTGGAAGTAGGAAGAGGTAAGCATGGATTTTGCGGTTGGTTTTCTTTGAGCCAGAAATCAATTTGATTCAATTTGGGTTATTGTTGATCGGATGACTAAATCGGCTCACTTCTTATCGGTTGAGACTACTTTCAATGTTGAAGACAATGCCAAGTTATGTAATTGAGAGTTGGTTAGAATAGACGGTGTGCCTACTTTTATTATGCTGGATTATGATACCCAACTTACTTCTTACTTTTGGAAATCGTCTCAAAAGAGGCTTAGCACTAGGGTGAAGTTAAGTGTCGATTTTCATCCTTACTCTGTTAGGCAAGCCGAGAGGAAAATTTAAAGTTTGGAGGACATGTCGAGGTCTTGTGTGTTGGAATTCCAGGTTAATTGGGATGATAATCTACCATTTATTGAGTTTGCTTACAACAATAGCTTTTATGCTAGCATTGGTATAGCATTGTTTGGGGCTTTATGTGTTAGAAGGTGTAGGCCTTTCATGGGGTAGTTTGAGTTAGATGAGATGACTTCAATAGGCCCTGATTTAGTGTTAGAGCCTATTGAAAGAGTGAAATTGGTTAGGGAAAAGTAGAAGATGGTTTGAATTTATGAAAAGTCTTGGATGTTGGAGAGGATCTTGAGTTTTGTATTGGTGATAGGGTGTATGTGAAGGTCTCACCTATGAAAGGCGTGATGCGTGTTAGGAAGAAAAGGCAAGCTAAGTCCTCGGTGTGTAAGTTCTCATGAGATTATTGAGCAAGTTGAGAATGTGTCTTATAGGTTGGATTTGCATCACTTGGTTCTATTCACCCGGTTTTCCATATATTTATGTTGAGGAAAATGATTCGTGATCCTATTACATATTATGTCTTTGGAAGGTGTTGAGGTGGGGAGACCTTGTCTTATAAGGAAATTTTGGTTGAGATCTTTGATGGGCAAGTAGAGATGCTTCACAACAAGATCAATAAATTGAAAGTGCTATGTGGGAAGTGGAATCAAGTATGATGCAACGATACCTCTTTTCTTTCCAATCTACTCAAGCATATGGTATTAGGTTCTTCCTATTCCCAATGGTCCCAATTACTCCACTCTTGAGTTTCATTACCTGACAAGTGTACATGTGCACAAAAATGAATTTTCGTGATGTTTTTATTGATTTGAATATGCTTTGATATGATTTTTAAAAACTTTAGGATTTTCAAATGATGAATATTCATTGTACCTTATGTTCGGACGTTGCATGTTCTAAGTTTAGACTTTCAAGCCATGTTCTAGCACATTCGAGGATGAATGTTCCAAAGAGGAAGCTGATGTAAGGATCCGAACTTCATATAACCTCAATGGAGCATGGAAATTTGGTTTCGAAAAAGTTTTGGGACCAAGTATGGTCACACAGCCAAGTTCACAGCTCGTGTGGGGTGTCACGGCCTTGTGGCCACCCGTAAGGCTTTAGGAGTGAAATCTTTCTAAGTACAAAATCACTGTATCGTAACTTTATCATGAAATGTTTCTAAGGAGAGGGGTACGAGCAATGTAACGGCCCATATGACACTACACACAACTCGTGTTGCCACCCACGAAGGTGACTTCGTCGAAAAATTCAAAGTATAAGATCTTCAAACTCAAGCTAAGTACACTTTCAAGCCCTCAATTCAAGCTTATTTATGTTCTTTAAGGCATCATGGGTCTCCTACATCAAGCCAAGTTCAAAGGAATTCCATGGGCTATGTTTTTCACAAGTACCGATAGAAGGATCAAATTTAACTGGTCATATCTCTTAGTATAAATGGAATTGAGTGGCCCAAAACCTATCAAATTTAAGCTCATTGAATTATCTTACAACACATCCGGTTTCACCTCATTCTAAATTCGGAGCAAGACGTTATGCCCTTTTTCGTAGAATCTGTCTGGGCTAGATGGGGAGCCTTCACGGACAATGAAGAGCTTCACGACCCGTGAAGCTAGTTGTGAGAAGTTACGGATAAAATTTAAAGGGAAATTATTGAGGTGTTTTAATATTTTGACCCATCCCTAAGGCTTTTCAAGACCTTGAAACCCTTTTTTACATCCCTAAACTTCTCCTACACTAATCCTAACCCCTCATTCAAGACTAACCCTTAATTTTTAAAATCAAACTCTCAAAATTCTCTCCAAGTCTCATCTTCAAGATTCAAGCAATTGTGGTTTCAACTTCAAGCTAATTCTTTTCAAATTCATTTTCCTAAGCAAGGTATGTGGGTTTTGATCCTTGGTTCCTTGCAATCAAGGAGACCCAAATCTTTTCAAATAATTTTTCATGAAATTAAGCTTACTTTAAATGTGAATTTTCATTATTTCGATTTATTAAATTCAGTTGATCTATGAGCTGCACATTACTTATGATAAGTTACTTTTGAGCCCTATTTATGATTATTTACATTGAAGTTATGAAGATGTATGTCCCCTTTAAAGCTTGATTTATGTATGAGTGATTTATTTTATGATCTAGATGTAGATTTAACTATGGATTTACTTCAAGTTCATATTATATTGTTGATTTTAGATTGAATCTCAATTACCCTAGTTATTCTCACATCATTTATAGCATATACATTCATGAACATTGTATTTTATAAAAATTATGAAGTGGGTTAAGCCCAATTATGTTTTATGATATGATTTTGATAAGATATTGGTTCTGACAAAAATGTGATCACATAAATGTCTACGATTATGACTCTTTGAGCATTATAGGTGCTTGCACCATTTTGTATATATGAATGAGCTATTCTGATGCTTGAGAATTATGAATCATGACTGTGTTTTTGTATTTGAGCCTACGAAAGAATTATTATGAATGTGTTTGGCTTTTGAGCCTAAATGTGCATTCAAAGGATTTGAAATGACTATTACCTCTTCTGAAAGCATGTATATGTATAAGTATTCTCATGGGATGTTTTGACTTAGCACCAATGGATTGGGGGTGTCATGGCTATCCCCAAAGTGTTCTCCCTTTCCTTGAACTATGTGCCAGCATAGGTATTGAGATATGAGACATATCCCGTTAGTTGAGGTATAAACCGCTAGAAAGATCTGACTCTCATCCCATTAGTTGAGGCATGACCTACCAAAAAAATATAGGGCTCATCCCATTAGTTGAGGCACGACACATTAGAAATAATACGAAAATCCTATTCGAAAAGGAGACCTGTAAGGAAGGTTACTTCTACGAAATGGGAGGCCCATAAGGAGATGTATGGTTTACCTTTGACAAGTAGACCACCTCTTTTTCGGTGTGAGGATAACATCGGGATTCCAAGTAATAGATCTCTTGGTCTTATATGTCAGATGAGGTCACATCCCTACTATATATGAATATCTTTGCATTTCATGCATCATGGACTTCATCGCATATTGTATACTACCCTTCATTGGATATATGATTCTTTCTATATTATGTGCTCTTGTCATCAAACATTGCAATTGTAAGGATACAGATTTTTGTATAGCTTTAGTGATACTTGAGATTCAGTTTTGGAAAGTTTTGGGCCAATATATGACACCTTATAGAACCTCCTAGATCGATCTAAGTTCATTTTCAAGCCTTCAATTCAAGCTTATTTATGTTGTTTAAGGCCATCATGGGTCTCCTACATCAAGTCAAGTTCAAAGAAATTTCATTGGTTAAGTTTTTCACAAGTACCTATAGAAGGGTCAACTTTATATGGGCATATCTCTTAGCACAAATGAATTGGGTGGCCCATGACCTATTAAATTAAAGCTCTTTGAATTAGCTTTCCAACACTTGATTTCACCTCATTTCAAGTTTGGATAAAGAAATTATGTCCGTTTTCGTAAGACCCTCCTATGCAGTGTTGCCATGCGGGCACCTACACAGGCAGTGAAGCTTCTCACGATCCGTTGGAACAACCTTGAGCCTGAAATGGTCATTTTTGGCATATGTATTGGGGTATGACCAGTAGTACGAGCCATATGGTCTTCAAGGGTGAGGAAAATCATAAGTGAGGTATAATCTTGGTGCAGAGAAATGATTTTTGTGGCCAAGTGTGCCACCACGACTCACCACATGAGTCTTTTGGGCTAACGTGGGGTCTTCAAGGTTGGCGTGGGGAGTTTTTGGCTTAGGTTGGTGCCACGCCCAGCCTCATGAACCATGGTGAGGTTCATGGGCCGTTTACCCAATCGTGGGACTCACCTTGGTATTAAAAATTTCTAAGTATTGAGCCAAGTTCCAAAATCTAGATTTTTTGTTAAGTGTGGGTTCAAGGGCAAGTTCACAGACCGTGTAATGCCACACGGCCCGTGAAGCCGTCAGTAAAGTGACTTCGACCAAAATTTCTATCTGATTTATTAATAGCATTTTCGTAAATTTGGTTATTTCTATTAGTCTTTTGGGAATTCCTATGCTATTCTATGGTCATCTAAAGACCTAAAATCTATTTCAAACATTTAAAATCACTCTTCATATTTTTAAAACCCTCTCAAAAGCTTTCCACAAAAGAACTCTTGGAGATTTCAACATTTGATCTAGGGAACTCAAGTCTTCTTCAAATTTTTTGGGGTTTCTTCATCTTGGTGAAGGTATGCGGGTTGATCCTTGATTTCCTTTGAATCAAGGAGACCCAAAATTATTTTCATGAAATCTATATAAATTTTGCTTACTTTAATTTGGGAGGTTTTGAATATTATGATTATTTAAATTCTATTAATGCTTGGGTTATGTTCATCTATTGATTTTAAGATGATTTAAGCTTTGAAATATTGAATCTCATCATTTTTATGAATCTATATTTATGCATAGTCCCTTTAGGCTTTGATCTAAGCATGAGTGATTATATTATGATTTCAATTGTGGATTTAATTATGTTTTCACTTGAATTTCATATTATATTGATGATTTTAGATTGAATCTAAATAACCATGTCACTCACATTTCATGCATAGCATATGCACCTCATGATTATGGAAATTTATGGAAATTATGAATTAGGTTAAGCCCAATTGTGTTCTATTATAAGATTTTGACAAGGATTTGAATATGACAAGAATGTGATCACATATATTGTCTCGACCCAAGCATGATCCCTATACGTGACCGGCGAATGGGGGACCCGAAGGAACCCTACACAAGCCTCATAGCATATCATTACACATCCTTGGTCACGGAAGCGATTAAAATGGCAATAAGAGATAAGTATAAACAAGGGGAATTGGTAATAAGGATAAACTTCCATATCATAATCATCAAAAAATAAGAGAGTCAAGGCTCATATAAATGTATATCATGTCCAACAACACCTCTACTACATAGATAAGAGTGTGGGCCATGACAAAACAACCAGGCTCACCCTCATAGTCAATACATAAATAAAGGAAAGATAGCTTTAGTACATAACAAGAGATCATAATCAACGTCACCAAAATGGAGGACTTACCAACAAGCTTGAGAGATAATCATACTAGCCATGTAAAGGAGGAAGATGATCAAGCGGTGCACCGGTTCCTACAGGGTGACATCATGTAGGCATAGAGTATGTGTTAGTACGTTTGAATGTACTAAGTATGTGGGATGAAATGCAACAAGAGATAGGCATCATAGTCAAAATGCATAGAGATAAACAATAGATAGAATAGTAACAATATGACAATATATGATTAATGCTTAAGTAAACATGCTTACATAGAACATAACATATGTGTAAGAAGAGACAATTAAACTATTGGTGGATCATCACACCTTACCACCCTTGGTGATTGAGGTACAAACCCCATTAATAGGTTGGTGGATCGTCGCACCCTACCACTCGTGGTGCCAGAGTAC
>JAOTQR010038976.1:0-15509 GCA_025774065.1 Solanum ossicruentum | reverse complement strand
TATCAAAAAAAATCTGGGGTCTTCCTCAACCTTAGACCATGTGAAGACTGCTGGGTTCATCCTCAGAAAATCTCTAAATAGACTTTCAATTCCTCAAGAATCCATAACCAGAAATCTTATCAAACACTTAGAGGGTGTGTCATGCTAGTGTAAAACCCTGCAATTCAAGAGTGAAATCAATCTAGCAAAATAAGTATAAAACCTTCAACAGATACTTGGTAACCTCTCAAGTAATATACATCAAAACGCTTCATCAAAGCTTACAATAGACCTTATATTCATAGCTCCAAACATAGTGAAACAGTCACAATTTCATAAGCCCCAACATTGTGTGCAGTGATTTTTATAATAGATAAGACCCATCAGTAAATCAACTTTAAATCATGTAATTTTGAGAAAAAGAGCTTGGGTATCATGGGTGAAAGGAACTCATGAAAGAAACCCATATACCTTAGACTTTGGAGACTCCTTGAAGAAGATTGGAGATGGAGAGTTGAACCTTGGTTGAATTCTTTAATATCTTGAGAGGGTTTTGGCCCTTGAATTTTGATAAAAATATAAGATAGTGTTTGAGTGAGTATTGGGTAATGTTTTGAATGATATGAGTTGAAAAATAGCTAACTATAGGTATTTTATCATGTCGGAAGGCCTAGGTCCAAGACATAAAAGTCATGGACTGAACTAAAAAACTGGATAAAAAAATACATTGGGCTGCGTCGCGCCCCAAACACAGATCAACAATGTTATTCGTCTGACTTGAAATTTCAAAATTTGCTACGGTTGCTCTAAAATAAGGGTACGACCCTTCCCCCCTAAACAAGTCCCCCTGAATAATAATATGAATTCAAATTTCCAGTATTATGCACGGATTTTAAGATATATGAAAATTACGATTATGGGTCCAAAACACTTTTTTGGGCACTTTTAGGGTCGTTTCATGCATGCTAATGTGTTTACCGATCATAAGAGTCTGCAATATGTGTTCATCCAATAAGCTCTCAACTTAGGACAACAGATTTGGTTAGAGATTCTTAGAGATTATGATATGAGTGTGCATTATCATCTCGGTAAGGTTAATGTACCCTGTCACATCACTCTTTTTCATAGCAGCAATTTTTGATCTATATGAAGCCAACTTTATAAATCTTCTGACCCTCTCAACTTTAGCTATGTAGTTCATATTTGTTATACCTTGATAGGTTTAGTCGTAATTCTAATCATGGGTATTTGTGCTTTATCTGTGTTCACAATTTGCCTGGACTTTTTGGGTAACTAATTAAAATGTGTATATAGCAGGGATGTATCTTCATTAGCTACCTAATTTACAATGTAATCCGCTAATTGATTCCCTTCTCGATGTATATGTTGAATGTGAATATGTTATTGTTATATATGCCTTTTTATCTCCTCAATCACTTCCACAACTTTCCATGGAATATTCCAGCTTCTGTCAATTATATTAAGCATAGCCAATGAGTCTGTTTCCAATGTCTTATTCACCTGTACTTCTGCTGGCCAATATCTTAGTACTTCCAGAATAGCTTGTTCCTTATCTTAGATTTTATTTCTCTGTCCTAATAGTACCACTTGAGCATAGCATAGGTCACCCCTATGATCCCTTATGCAGAACCCATAGAAGCTAGGATAAGGATTGCCTCTACTAGTACCATTTGTGTAACATTTTTGATGTCCTATGGATGGTGGAGCCCATGTTACTATCAGATGATAGATAGTTGGTTTATAGTCCCCTAGTACCTTGAGTACTTCCTCCCAGGCTAGGTTCATCATCCTTATTTTGGGGTATAGTGCCCTAATCAGATAATGAACATGAGCCTGTATGTTATGGATCATAGTATAGATGGATGTATCCCCTACATGTCTTTTAGTGTTCCTTCTTTCCATAGTTCCCAACATATCAATGGTGGTTCTACATTACATATTTGTTGTAGCCTATGTATTTCCCCTCTAATCCATCATTCTTTGATCAATTATTGTGGCTCAAGACTATCCCATCTAATACCTGCATACCTAGCAAAATATCCCAAAACTATCTTGGTTGTTGGTGTTGTAAAGAAAATATGCTTCATTGTTTCATGTAACCCTCCTTCACAGCAATGGCACTGTTATGCCTAGCATATACCTATCCTTTTTAGATTGTCTTCAGTTGCTATTCTACTATTCCAAGCCTTTGAGAAAAAGAAATTAATTTTGAAAGGTACTGCTTTCATCATAGTAACCTCTTCTCCTCTTTTTTGGCACTTCTAGCTCTTACAAATTCCTAATCTGTTTTACCTGGGATGTCACAAGAACTGCTGCCTATCGACCAAGTGTTATCTAGTTCCTCATCTATGTTTGATGGTTTGATATTGTCACAAGTATGGTCCATAATGTTTGGATCAGTTAAGTAAACACCCAACCTTTGTTTTTTCCATTCACCATTTGTGGTAAAGTTCATTATCTCCACTTCTTCCTATGAGTTGTTGCAAGGTTCTATGTAATACAAAGCCCCCAACATAGACCAATTGTAAAACTAAAAACTAGACTTGCCAGATTTTACTTGCCATCAGATATTGTGGTCCACCACTTCTCTAATGTTTATGATCTTTCATCAAGAGAAGCACCGTTTCCATTAGCAATGACTAGGTGAAGCCTTTTACAATATTTGTTCCACATGAATGTTCCCCAAAGTGAAGCCGTGGAAGTTCTGAAATTCCACAATAACTTTACAAATAACACACCAACCATGTGGTGTAAGGATCTAAATCCAATATCCCCATCCTTTTTTGGTAAGCATAGGGTGTCCCAAGCAACCCAATGCTTTCCTTTTGTCTCTCCACTATTGCTCCAAATAAATTTAACAATGACTTTATGAATGAAATCAACTACTCCTTTTGGAGGATTCATCAAAGAGACTTGATATACTTGGAGGGACTGTATAACATATTTGGCTAAAATATACCTACCCCCAGAAGACAACAACCTACTTTTTCATGAATGGATTTTGGCAATCACCTTCTTATTCAATCCTTCAAAATACTTCTTTATTTCCTTCCATAAAATATTGGGCATCCTAGATATGTGAAGGTGAAAGATCCTTGACCAATTTTTGTTCATTTTCTTAGTTCTTGGCCCATAGTATTTGGAAATTTTTCATGTGGATACAAAAAACTCTTTTTCAGATGTAACGTCCCCAAAAAGTTCCCGAAATTATCCCTCGAAAGTGCTTGGAATCATAATTTCCATATATCTCAAAATCTATGTGCAATATCGAAAATCTTAGTTCATATTCTTGTTTAGGGGGTCATTTTGAGTGGAAAATTGGTCTAAGTCCGATTTAAGAACAAATGATTAGCAATTTTGATTCTCGAAAATTTCAATTCCAGAGATCTTTTCGTGCCCTTAGCGCAAAACTTTTGGCCAGTTTTTGACTTCGGTCCAATACTTTTTAAGTCTTGGGCCTAAGTGTTCCCAAACATGAAAATGCCTATACTTAACCATTTTCACCCTCATATCATTGTAAACATTCCCCAATACTCATTCAAACGTTTAGTCAATATTTTACTTTTAAATTCATGTCCAAAACCCTCTTTCGGATCTCAAGGATTTTGTTCAAACTTTAAGTCTCCATCTCCAATATTCATCAAGTTTATCTCCAAATCTAAGGTATGTGGATTTTTTTCATGGGTTCATTTTACCCATGATTCCTAAACTCTCCTTAGTCAAAAGTACATGATTTAAAGTTTAATTCATGGGTCTTATCTATTATGAAAATCATTGCATACTATGTTGTACTTCATGAAATAGTGACTGTTTTACCATGTTGTGAACTATGAATTTAAGGACTATTATAATATTTTATGAAGGGCTTTGATATATATTGCTTGACGTGTTATGAAGTATCTATTGAAATTTTTACATTGAATTTACTAGCATGATTTCACTCTTGAATTGCATGGTTTTACACTATCATTACACACCCTCTATGTGTTTTATAAAATGTTCGATTATGCATCCTTGAGAAATTGAATGTCCAATGCATGTCTTATTTAGCTGAATGACAATGTGACGATGAAATGATGATGGAATGATGATGAAAAGGAGTGTATGTATATGACGATGAACGGAGTGTATATATATATATGACATTATCTCTATAAAGTGGTGGGGATGACCAAGACTAGCTTGGGGGTTTGTAGGCCTGGGTGACCTTTCAGGATGTGTACCTTGGTTGCCTGGCTTTAGGGGTAGGAGTCCTGGGTGACATTGTGGGGGTCGGTACACATCAACATTGATGGGGGGTTTATACTCTGTCAACCATGATGGGGGGTTTTGTACTCCATCAACCTCGAAGGGGATTTGTACTCCATCAACCTCATGTAGGGGTTCGTACCTTATGCGCCTATACAAGGGATTGCAGGCCTTGGCTTGCACTATAATGGTCACTCCTTACACTTGTATTATGATCTATATAAGCATGATTTTACTTCAAGCATCATTCATGCATGCCATATTGTTAGTATGTTACTCATTGTTATGATTATGCATTTTACCGATTATACCAACCTCTTGTTGCATTGCATCGTACATACATAGTTCATTCAAATATACAAATGCATACTCTATGCCTGCATGATGTCACCATTAGGAACCGGTGTACCGTTTGATTATCCTCCTCTACATTGCTAGAATGACTTCTATCATGCTTGTTAGTGAGTCCTCTATTCTGGGATGATACTTATGATCTCTTGCTATGTACTAAGACTTTTCTTTCTTTGACTTATGTATTGACTATAAGGGTGAGCTCGGTTGCGTTGTCTTGGCCCATGCTCTTATCGAGCTGGGGAAATGCAACCAGTAAAGCCATCTATTGAGGAACCACCAAAAATCAAGCTGAAAGAGTTGCCAAATCACTAGTAATATGACTTCTTGGGAGACAACAAAACATTTCCAGTGATTGTAACCATAGGGATACATGAAAGCCAAATTATGTCTCTTGTTAAAGTACACAAGAAACATATAGAGGCTATTGGTTGGACAATGTTCAACACTATGGGCATTCCTTTGGGAATTCACACCCACAAGATTAAATTAGTCGAGGGATGCAAGCCCAATAATAAGCATCAGCGCTGGCTTATTTTTGGTGCATCAGGAATAAGCATGAGGTAGTCAAGAATGATACTGGTAAGTGGTTACGTGTAACGACCCCCAAAGAGTGCCCGAAATTGTGCCTCAGAAGTGCCCGGAATTTTAATTTCCATATATCTCGAGATCCATGCATTATTTCAAAAATTTGACTTCATATTCTTGTTTGGGGGGTCAAACCTAGGGGAAAAAGGCTCTAACCCTGATTATAGAGCGAATGATTCACAATTTTGAATTTTAATGTTGCAATTTCTAGTGTATTGGAACCTAAAACTGTATATTTTTCGTTCTAGTTTTTAATTTTTGTCCAAGACTTCAAAGTCTTGAACCTAAACCTTCCCATATGTGAAAATACCTATGCTAAGTCATTATTCACCCTCATATCATTCTAAACATTCTCCAGTACTCACTCAAACACTTAGGATTGTATTTCTTTAATGATTCAAGTGCCAAAACCTCTTAGGATCTTAAGGAATTCAACCAAGATTCAATTCTCCATCTCCAATCTTCTTCAAGGTTTCTCCAAAAGCTAAGGCACGTTGGTTTCTTTCATGGTTTCCTTTCACCCATGATGCCAAAGCTCCCTTTTACCTAAAATTTACATGATTTAATCATGGGTCACATTTATTATGAAAATCACTACACACTATGTAGGGGTTTCATGAAATTATGGTTGTTTTAGAATGTTTTGAGCTTTGAATCTAAGGTCGATTGTGAGATTTGAGGGATTGTGTTGATGTATATTGCTTGAGGGTATTGCTAATTATTGATTAATGGTTTTACATTGGATTTACTTGCATGATTTCACTCTTGAATTGTATGGTTTTACACTAGCATTATACACCCACCAAGTGTTTGATAAAATGCCTTTTTAAGGATTCTTTATGTTTTGATGATCAATTGGTTGAGTTATTATTAAACTAACTGTATGAGGATTATAAGCTTTCTAAATATATGTTTAAATCGTGGAAATATTGATGATGTTGTAAGGTCGGGTTTAAGACCTTTCTTAAATATTTCACCTCTTGTGCGCCCCTTAATGTTGATAATGATGCAAGGGTAATATTGATGATGATCCATTTTTATGTTTGAAGTTAGGCTCACCATTTGAGATCAATGATGTTAAGAGCTACTCGTACCATGTCACTATGTTTATTGCAAGTTAATATTGTATGATTATGTTATATATTTTGTGGGATTAAACCTAGCACCGAAGGATGGAGCATTTACTCTATTTCCTTAAACTATGTGCCACCATAGTACTATGTGATATCGTTGCTATACTGGTGGATTCATTTAGTATACTCTTCTATGGAATGCCTAATTGGAAATGGGATGGGCTCCCGTAAGGAAGGCCAATTAATCCAAAAAGGGACAGGCTTTCGTAATGTGAAATTACTCATAAAATCCTCTCCAAAATGGGATAAGCTCCCGAATGGAAGGCCATTTGATCTGAAAAGGGATGGGATCCTACAAGATGAAGTTACACATAAAATCCTCTTCGAAAAGGGATGTGCTCCCGTAAGGAATGTTGCTTCTCCGAAAGGGGACGGGCTCCCGTAAGGTGAAGTATGGTTTACCTTGGAAAGTAGCCCACTTCTTTACTGTTGAGGGGTACTCCTCGGGTTTCCAAGTTGTAGCTCGCTTGATTTTACTTTACATCGGTTAAGGTCTTTTCCCACACTTCCATATTATGATCTATATAAGTTGATTTTGGTTTTCAGCATGTTTTACTTCAAGCATCACTCATACATGTCATAGTCATATTATTACTATGTTACTCATTGCTTATGCTTATGCATTTTGATTATATCTATTGTTGCATTGCATCCTACATACTTAGTACAGCAAATATACTAACGCATACTCTATGCCTACATGATATTACCATGTAGGAACCATAGCCCTGCTTGAGCATCTCCACGCACGTGGCTAGTACAATTTCACTTAAGCTTGTTAGTGAGTCCTCCATCCTGGAGACCTTGTTTATGATCTCATGCTTTGTTCTAAACTATCATTCTTTTATGTATTCATTATCTATGAAGGTGAGCCCGGTTGCTTGCCTTTCCCCCTGCTTTTATCTATGTAGTAGAGGTGTTGTTGGACATACTATGTATCTATGCTATGAGTCTTGACTCTCTTATTCTTTGATGTTATGATATTGAATTGTTTCAAGTCTGACTCGAGTTACTTTTTTCTTTTATTGAATTGATCCCACTAGAACAAAATGTACTTGATTGATACATGTACATACACCTAGCAATTCAACATAATATATAAGATATTTCATTGAATCATGGAATGAATAGATTCCACTTGTCTCCTGAACTAAATTCTTGGAGAAAAAATCCTCCTTTTCAACTAGATTTCTACTGTTGATTCTAATGAATAATTCTTCAATGACCTATTTTTCCTTGCTATGTCCATTTCTTAATGTCAAAATTTATTGCTTCTGTGACCAAAGATGTGTGATGATATTCTACGAGGCTTGTTTAGGGTTCCTACAGGTTCTCCATTCGTCGATCATGTCTAGGCCCTAAGCTTAGGTCATGACAAAAGTGGTATTAGAGCACTAGGTTGTTAGATCCTCGGAGTCCAACAGATTGCGTCGATTAGAGTCTTATTCATGGTTGTGTTGTGCACTATAACTATAAGTAGGAGGCTATGAGGCGTTTTAGGTGATGATTCCTATCTTCATGTTTTAAGTTGTGGTATAGAGTTGAAGTAAGTTTCCCCCCTAACAATTGTTGTTTGCCATGCTAGTTGATCATGCCTAACCCAAGAGGAAGAAGAGACCGCGCTCTCGAGGGATAAGCAGCTAGTCGAGAGCTTCGGGAGGCTCTGACTTTTCTTGCACAAGTTGTTCCCAACAAAGCCAATCAAGGGGACAAATCCCCTCAAGATCCTACACTGGCTTCTCCGATGAGAGACTTCGTGATGATCAGCCCATCGGATATGTATAGGTAAGGGTGGATGAAGACCCACAAGAGTTTATTGATGAGACATATAAGGTATTGGCCATCATGGGTGTTAGACCATAAGATGAGGCGATGTTGGCAGCCTACTAACTCTAAGGGATAGCACAAAAATGGTACAGTCAGTGGAGGAAGGAGAAGGGAGACAACAATCTGGTTCTATGGGAAGAGTTTAAGGCAGCCTTTCTTAATCAGTCCGTTCATCTTAAGCTTACGGAAGAGAATTTTGTAGAATTAATGAATATGAGACAAGGGTCAATTAGTGTGAGGAAGTATGACACCAAGTTTGACAAAATCTCTAAGTATGCTCCTCACTTGATTGCCGACCCAAGGGCTACGATGAACAAATTCGTGGTAGCCGTCTCTATCTTAGTGAATGAAGAATGATGGTCCTCAGTGTTGATTAATGATATGGATTTATGCCATTTGATGCCATATGCCAAGTAATTGGAAGACGAAAAGTTGAGGAAGAGGAGGAGTAGAGAGGCCAAGAGGGCCCATATTGATGGTAAGTTCCAACGTCCCAAGGATGGCCAGTTCCATGAAGGCCAAGGGTCTTCCAATGCTCTTAATAGAAGGATTGCTAATGATAATCCAAGATACTAAGGTGGTAATAGTAGAGATCCCAAGCCCAAGTTCCCTACATGTAGGAACCCAAGACTTAAATGTCTTGAACCTAAACCTTCCCATACCTGAAAATACCTATGCTAAGACATTTGTTACCCTCATATCATTCTAAACATTCTCCAATACTCACTCAAACACTTAGGCTTATATTTCTCTCAAGAATCAAGTGCCAAATCGTCTCTGGATCTTAAGGAATTCAACCAAGATTCAAGTCTCCATCTCGAATCTTCTTCAAGGTTTCTCCAAAAGCTAAGACATGTGGGTTTCTTTCATGGGTTTCTTTCACCCGTGATGCCCAAGCTCCGTTTTACATCAAATTCACATGATTTAAAAATTATTTAACCATAGGTATTATTTATTATAAAAATCAGTGCACACCATGTTGGGATTTTATGAAATTATGGTTGTTTTACCATGTTTTGAATTTTGAATCTAAGGCCGATTATGACATTTGATCGATGATGTTGTTTAATATTGCTTGACGGTGTTGCTAAGTATTGATTGATAGTTTTACATTGGATTTACTTGCATGATTTCACTCTTGAATTGCATGGTTTTACACTAGAATTACACACCCACCTAGTGTTTGATAAAATGTCTTTTTAAGGATTCTTCAAGTTTTGATGATCTATTGGTTGAGTCATTATTAGACTGATTGTATGAGGATTATGAGGTTTCTAAAGATATGTTTAAATCGTGGAAATATTGGTGATGTTGTAAGGCCAGGTTTAAGACCTTTCTTAAATATATCACCTTTTGTGAGCCCCTTAATGTTGGTGATGATGCAAGGGTAATATTGATGATGATCCATTTTTATGTTTGAAGTTAGGCTCACCATTTGAGGTCAATGATGTTAAGAGCTACTTTTGCGATCTCTCTATGTTTATTGCAAGTTAATAAATTATGTTATATATTCTGTGGGATTAAACCAAGCACCGAAGGATGGAGGGTTTGCTCTCTTTCCTTGAACTATGTTCCACTATAGGACTATGTGATACCCTTGCTATACTAGTGGATTCATTTAGTATACTCTTCTATGAAATGACTAATTGGAAATAGGACAGGCTCCCGTAAGGAAGGCCATTTAATCCAAAAAAGAATAGGCTTCCATAAGGTGAAATTACTCATAAAATCCTCTCCAAAACGGGACAGGCTCCCGTGTGGAAGGTCACTTGATATGAAAAGGGACGGGCTCCTGCAAGGTGAAGTTACTCATAATATCCACTTCGAAAAGGGACGGACGCCCGTAACGAATGTTGATTCTCTTAAAGGGGACGCGCTCCCGTAAGGTAAAGTATGGTTCACCTTGGGAATTAGTACACTTCTTTACTGTTGAGGGCTAGTCATCGGGTTCCCAAGTTGTAGCTCGCTTGGCTTTACTTTATATCGGCTGAGGTATTTTCCCACACTTACATATTATGATCTATATAAGTTGATTTGGGTTTTCAGCAGGTTTTACTTCAAGCATCACTCATACATGTCATATTATTATTGTGTTACTCATTGCTTATGGTTATGAATTTTGACTATATCTCTTGTTGCACTGCATCCAATGTACTTAGTGCATGTAAATGTACTAACGCATACTTTATGCCTACATGATATCACCATGTAGGAACCGTAGCCCCACTTAAGCATCTCCACCCACATGGCTAATACGATTTCACTCAAGCTTGTTGGTACGTACTCCATCCCGTGGACGTTGCTTATGATCTTATGCTATGTTCTAAACTATCCTTATTTTATTTATACATTAACAATGAGGGTGAGCCCGATCATTTGTCTTGGCACCCGCTCTTATCTATGTAGTAGAGGTGTTGTTGGATGTGTCATGTATCTATGCTATGAGTATTGACTCTCTTGTTCTTTGATGTTATGATATGGAAATTTACCCTTAGTCCTATTTTTCCTTGCTATGCCCATTTCTTAACATCAAAATTTATTGTTTCCATGACCAAAGGTGTGTAATGATATTCTACGAGGCTTGTTTGTGATTCCTATAGGTTCCCCATTCGTCGGTCACATCTAGGCCCTACGCTTGGGCCATGAAAAAGGTTGTATTAGAGAACTAGGTCATTAGATCCTCAGAGTCCAACAGACCACATCAATTAGAGTGTTATTCATGGTTGTGTTGTGCACCACAACTATTAGTAGGAGGTAATGAGGTGTTTTAGGAGATGTTTCCCATCATTATGTTCTAAATTATGGTACAGAGTTGAAGTAAGTCTTCCCCCCTCTAAAATTATTCTTTGCCATGTTAGTTGATCACGCCTAAACCAAGAGAAAGAAGAGATTGTGCTCTCGAGGGACAACTAGCTAATCGAGAGCTTTGGGAGGCTCTCACTTTTCTTGCACATGTTGTGCCCAACAAAGACAATCAAGTGGTCCAAGCCCCTCAAGCTCATACACCAGCTTCTCCGGTGAGAGACTTTATGAGGATGATCCCATCGGAGATCTATAGGTAAGTATGGATGAAGACCCACAAGAGTTTATTGATGAGACTTATAAGGTATTGGCCATCATGGGTGTTAAATTGGAAGATAAGGTGGTGTTGGCATCCTACCAACTAATAGGGATAGCACAAACATGGTACAATCAGTGGAGGAAGGAGAGGTGAGTCAACAATCCGGTTCTATGGGAAGAGTTGTAGGCGGTCTTTCTTAATCAATTTGCTCCTCTTAAGCTTAGGGAATACAAATTCATATAATTCATGAATATGAGAAAAGGGTCAATGAGTGTGAGGGAGTATGCTCTCAGTTTTAACCAACTCTCAAAGTATGCTCCTTACATGATTGTCGACCCAAGGGCTAGGATGAACAAATTAGTGATGGTTGTCTCCATCTTCGTGATGAAGAATGTTGGTCCGCTATGTTCATTAATGATATGGATTTATGCCATTTTATGACATATGCTGAGCAACTGAAAGCGGAAAAGTTGAGGAAGAGTGAGGCCAAGAGGGCCTGTATTGATGGTAAGTTCCAACGTCTCAAGGATGGCCAGTTTTATCAAGGCCAAGGGTCTTCTAATGCTCCAAATGGAAGGATTGCTAATGATAACCCAAGACACTAAGGTGGTAATAGTGGAGGGCCCAAGCCCGAGTGCCCTACATGTAGGAAAAACCATGGTTGCCCGTGTTTGAGGAACTCTAGTGTTTGCTTTGGATAGGAGAGATAGGCAACAAGATGTTTGATTGCCCCCATACTCAAATCGAAGATAGCGATGGTCACCCTCAAGGCCAAGGGGATGTTCGTAGGAAAAATAAGTTCTATGCTCTTAAAAGGATGAAAGGAAGGGATGAGATGCCTGATGATGCTACTGGTAAGTTAGAGATTTCCCTTGATTTTTATTTTGCATGGTTTGATGGTTCCGTGAGTCGATATTTCTTTCATTATTCTTTTGTTGCTACTAAGATTTGATTATGTGGGTCTATTTGTGCTAGAAAGGCTTATAAGGTTTGCTCCATGTTCGTATTCCATAAAGTCATATCTTATGATCTTGCTTGAATTTGGTTAATGGATTGGAGGTCTTGCGGTGGTTTGGCTACATGCTTATCAAGCTTCCGATAAATGTAAGGCCTGTAAGGTTGTTATATGATGGCTAGGGATATACGAATGATTTGGTCGACTACGATGTGCTAGTCACTTCTTTAAGATTGAATTGTAGTTTAGGTTTTGTCCCAAGTGAGGATGAAGGTAGGTGATGTCCGTAGGTGTTGTTTTAGGCAAGGAGTGGAGTTTTTGGTATTGGTGTTATTTGGTTCTCTTATGCACCGACTATGTTTATGGTTTGCATGAATAGGGTCTTAAAACCCTACCATGACATGTTTGTGGTGGTCTCTAGTGATGGTGCATTGTTTTAATTAGAGCTTGTGAATCATTTGGGGGTAGTGTTGGAAGTCTTGGGGGTGAGAGGTTGTTTGGTAAATATGATAGGTGTGAATGAAATATAACAAGAAGGTGGTTGGAGATGTTCACTGGTTGACTATGTTGGGTGAGGTTGAGATTGGTGGTGTAATGGCTTTGACGGTTTTGGAATCTTCTTTGGTTGGAGAGGTCTAGTTTAAACAACGCCTTGAATCCATTTTTTTAGGGTTGGAAGTTTTGGGTGAAGAGATGGTAAAGTGGAGATTGTCTCCCAAGAGAGAGATGGTGGTTTATGGTACCAAGTGGTCTTGGTAGGTTTAAGGTCAATAATTGAGTTTAGGATTGTGAGTCCATGTCGAACATAGAGAAGGTTGGTAAGGTTTCTTAAGGATTGGAGTTACCGGAGGATATGATTATGGTTTGTCCGGTTCTTCATGCTTTTAGGTTAAGGGGATGTGTTGGTGACATTAGTGTCACAGAACTCTTTGAGATTGTAGATGTTGTGGGGGATAAGTTGGCTTAGGAGAAGGTTCTAGTGGGGGTATTGGTTGGAAAGGTGGAAAAGTTGATTATTAAGGATGTGGTGCTCATCAAGGACCTTTGGAAGAATAATGAAGGTGAAAGTGCTCTCGGGGAGCCGGAGTGGGCATGGAGGAGCAATATCCATACCACTTTCATTCTATTCAAGGTTATGATAACATGTCCAACTCTTTTTGTGATTTCATGCCTCATATTCTAGCTCCTAAGTCATTTGCATGAATTCATGTTTATATTGAGAAGGTTCATGATGATTTTACACTTATGTTGAGGTTTTGAAAATAGTAATTTAAAGTGTATTGTTGCATTCTTGTTGGGGCTGACCTTTATATGATTACTCTTCTCTTTTATGTTTCTTTGGCATTCGGGGATGACCCCGAATGTTTCCAAGGGGGAGATACTGTAATGAACCCAAAAAGAGCCCGAAAATGTGCCTTAAAAATGCTCGGAATCATAATTTCAATATATCTCAAAATCCGTGCATGATATCGAACATATAAATGAATATTATTATTATGGGGGTAAAATTTAGTGGAGAATGGGTCTAACCCAAATTTTATAGCAACCATAGCAAAATCTAAAATTTCAAGTGAGCAACAAAAACAGCGTGGCTGCATGCCCCTAGCACGACGTGGTTGGGGCACGCCACTGCCTTATTTTGTGCCCTGTTATTTTATTCAAGTCCAAGGATTTTAAACCTTGGGCCTAAGCCTTCCCATACATGCAAATACCTATACTTAGCCATATTTCATTTTCAAATCATACAAGACATTCCTCAATACTCTCTAAAATACTTAGACAAATATTTCACTTGGTTCAAGTGTCTCAAACTCACTTCTGAGTCTCAAGAAACTCATTCAAGCTTCAAGCTATAATTCAAATATAATTCAAGCTTATTTATGTCATTTACTACCATCGTGGGTCCCCTCTATCAAGCCAAGTTAAAAAAAATTTTGTTGGCTAAGTTTTGCACAAGTACCAGTAGTAGGGTCAACTTAAAGGGGCATATATCATAGCACACAAAAAAGATGGGTGTCCCACAACCTACCAAATCAAATCTCTTTAAATTAACTTTCCATTGCACTTGGTTTTACCTTTTTCAGAATAAGAATGAAGAAGTTATGCCCGTTTTCGAAGAACTTGCATGTGTAGGGGTATATACAGGTTTTTGTCAAATTCTACCTCATTAATGACATTCCACAAATTTAGACACTAAATATCCTCACAAAAGCCTCCATCAAATTCAAGATCAAATTCACTCCTGCTAATGGAATACACTCTAAATATCCTCACAAGAGCCTACATCAAAACCCCAATACAAGTTCAAGGAAACTCAAGTTCCGGATTCCAAGAACCACTTCAAAATATCAAGTCTTTTACAACTCAATTTCAAGAAATTCAAGGTCTAAGGTTTGTGGGTTTCATTCATGGGTACCTTTCACCCATGAAGCCCAATCTTCCATTTCTATCAAAATTACATGTATCCAAGTTGTGTTGCTTATGGGTATTATTCATTAGAGATTATGATCATATACTATATTGGGATTTTATGAAAGTTTGGTTGAAAATACATTGTTACTCATTTTTAATCATATACCATGTGATGATTTACCCTAGTATTATTATCCATGCTTTAATCTATAGAACTATGATCTCTGTTGATATTTGATGAGGGTTTTCAATGTATTTTCTAAGATGGTATTACTAAGAATTGGTGGGCTATTTTACTTTAAGACTTCTTACATGATTTCACTCTTGAATTGCAAGGTTTTATACTAGCACCACACACCTAACAAGTGTTTGATCAAATGTCCAGTTGTGATTTCTTAAAGAATTGAAGGTGCAATACATGTATGATGAATTGAATGATTATATAGTGATGATATGATGATGAAATGATCATGAAATGAATTTATGTATATGGTATTGTCTATATAGTGTTGGAAGGTGACCATGCCATACTCGGGGGTTGCCACCGGGTAACCTTATCAAGGGGTTCATACCTTGATAACCTATCAGGGGGTTCGTACTCTGGCACCACGAGTGGTAGGGTGAGTCTATCCGTCAACCTTGTTGGGAGTTTGCACCCATCAACCTATAAGGGGGTTTGTACTCCGGTACGACGACTGGTAGTGTACGACAATCCACCAACCTATCCGGGGGTTTATATTCCGGTACCGTGCGGTGTAGGGTGCAATGATACAGCAACATATCGGGGGGTTTATACCCCGGCTCGATAAGCGGTTGGGTGCGATGATCCACCAACCTATTGACAGGGTTTGTACCTCAATCACCAATGATGGTAGGATGTGATGATCCACCAATAGTTCAATGGTCTCTTATTACATATATGTTACATTCTATA
>JAOTQR010038965.1:0-15509 GCA_025774065.1 Solanum ossicruentum | reverse complement strand
TTAAAACAAATCTAGTTGTTATAATAATAATAATAATAATAATAATAATAATAATAATAATAATAATAATAGTAAATAATTTTCAATAGTATAATTAAAATAACTAATATTATCCCCTCCTTTGACGCATCCGCCAATACATATATTTACATGATTATATTGTCCCCTCCTTTTGACCCATCCGCCAATAGATATATTTACATGATTATTATTTGTTTTTGTCATTTTGAGAAGCTTATGATAAATGAATATGATTTTAAAGTGTTAAATTAATTTTTGATTATCCTAACTTTGTCATCGATGAAAAGGGGTACTTTTCATACATTATTTGAAATCAAATGTTTAATTAGTTAATTTTGTACTAACTCATGCCAATTTTATTTTTAGAATGAACAAATTTGTCAAAATGATTAGTATTGTAAAGTAATATTTTTTTATGACTATTTAATAAATAATTTGATCGTGACTTAAATAGGATATATATATATATATATATATATATAGATATAGATATATCCATTCAATCAAACGATCGGGTGGCTCAAATTGAGTCACTTTTACCAAATGGGTCAAAATTGCCTTTAAAGTATGCGAAATAGATCACTTATATCCTTCGTTATATTTTGGGATAAAAAAATACCCCTTTCATTATTTTAAGGGACCACAAATACCCTTACAATATGGCAAGAATAATGGTGTAAGAGCATTTATGGTCCCTTGAAATAATGGTAAACATATTTTTATCCCAAAATATAATAAAGGGTATAAATAATCTATTTGGTAGAGTTTATGGTCAATTTTAATCATTTTCCCTTTCCAAAAACATGTCTCCCTTTGCCTTCCATTGATACACTCTTTCTTCTACTAACTTCATCCCCTTTTTCCGATTTTTTTTTTTAAAAAGAGATGTCCTACCATCTACATGCCAGACAAAGGGTTCGAATTTAGAATCAAGAAAAGTATTCAACGGCTAAAAATCCGAAAAAGGTAATGTGATTTTGATCTTTAACATTCCTCCCATTTTCAAAAGGATTTTTGGGGTTTCAAATCTGATTTTTGAAGTCCGATTTTTGGCCTATAAAACGTATACGTTTTCCTCTTCGTTCGGCAGAGGAAAAGGAGTACAAAAGGGATCAGAGAAATCATTTTGAGAAAAATCATCTAGCAATTCTACCAATAGTTTCATCTCCCTTCTTCGGCTATCAGTAGTTGAGTTCAAGTTTGAAAAAGAGTCTCGTCCTTGATGTCAACGCCCGGTTTGCTGCTCAACACAAGGTAAATCCTTTCCACTGCTCAATTTGTTTTGCGTCTATTCTTAGTGTTACCTGTAAACATTTTCTTTCTTTAATGAAGGTGAAGTTCAGTTTTAGTTCTTGTCTTTCAGCGATTTTCAGTTTAGTGTTCCATGTTGGTCTAATATGACTTTGATATATTCTTCTTGTTGCTACTTTGGAAAAAAATATGGTCCATATCTGGATTCAAATTCAAATATTTATTCTCCTTCACTGTTGCTTCATTTTAGAATCTTGCTATGTTTGGACTTTATATCATGGTCTTACGTTCAAGTTTGTTTAAACTTTATACACGATCAAGTCGGCTCACGTCTATTTAACATATTATTTACTTAACTTATATAAGCATGAACTTGTTTTGATCCTTTTATCTTATCGGAAGGTTGAGAACAGTGAGTTTTATGATTTAGCCCTGTATCGTGCCACAACCTTTTCTGTCCTTTCTACTATCTCTGTGTTTTCCTTGAAGAGGTTTAAAATTACTCCTTTGCATTAGGCGTAACTGCATTTTGTTTTCATAATATTATTTTCAACCATTGTTCATATTTATTTTTGATTAACTAGTTCAATATTCTGTTCACAAGTATCTGTTCGAAATTTCCTTTTACTTTTAACTCTAAGGCTTCTGGTTGTGTATCCCCCTTTAATATTTGAGTTGGTTTTGATACTATTGTCGTCTAAGTCTAAATTTTGGCGTATAGTTTGTTTCAAGCTTGTAGTTAACTCAAATCTCAAGTTTAACTTAACCTCCACCAATTTACTTGTCGACTATCATGGTGTATGTCGCTCTGTTTTAGGCTTAGTTAATGTTTGTTTCAGACTGCTTCTTGTTTCAATTTGTCCATTTCAAAATGCTCATTCATTCAAGATTCCAACTGGTCTGCATCTTTTTTCTTATGTTCAAACTGCTGCTTAGTCAATTAAATCACTTTCTCCTACGTTTATGGGTGTGCTTTCGTCCATTATAACTGTTCGTGTCATAAGTTTGGGTCGAATGTAGCTTTAGTCTTTGCATATCTAATTTGGAAGTTCATCAGATACATCCGATTAGTAGTATGCTTTCCATTGTGGCTCTTTCCTTCCTTGTTTGTAACAATGTGGTCCCTAGGAAACTAAGGTCTAGCTCATCATAAATTTTGAATTTCCTCAAAGCCTCGATGTTTACAATGGATACACAATTCCACTTGACTAGAATTAACTCAAACTATGTGCTTCCTTTATATGTGTATTTCCCCTCCAGTAGCTTTTGTTGTTGTTGGAATTATGTGATCACTCCTAATTGATAGCACACTTGGTTATACGTATCCACTGTTGGTTTGCTGCTCGTAGATATTTTGATCATGGAACCTCTTTGAGCCTAGCAAATAGTTAAAAGATTCCTTCAATTTCACTGCTAAGAGAGGCCTCGACAACGTGATTCGAACTTGAACATTGTTTCCCTTCTTTTGTTTGCTGAAAACTGATCTGCGACATTGGAGAGAAGTGCCTCTCCTCACTAATGTTGTTTTGTGCTTGCTTATCATTTTAGCGGAAAGAGATGCTTCATGTTTGCTTAGACTCCCTTCAAACTTGACTTAAAACGAAGCTCTTGTTGTATTTATGCTAGCAGTCTCGTAAATTAGGAGTTAACGTTTCTTGGCTTTCTCCGTCCCGATTTGATTACATTTCTTTCATACAAATTGATTAATATTTTCCGTATGTTAATATGGATACATTGCATAACTTTGTTTACATTTTGAAGATTATTTTGTGATTATTATTATTTGCTAACGAATTTAATATTATACTCATAGAGTGAACTCCCATAATTAGGCAACTTTAGGTTTTAAGTTGAATTGCCAAAATAATGTAATATTTTCACTTGAGTCTTTTTAAGTCTTTTAAGAAATTTTCTTTTTAATAATATAATAAAGTAAATTTGAGAATTTTATATTTCTTTGACTATTTTTTATAAATCATTATATCTTTCCTAATAAAATAACTATAACTTAAGTACTATGCTATTTTCATAATGTAACCTCTTGAGATTTTTTTTTTCTCAACATGTTCAATAATACAAGGTATGTATATGTATACATCATCCACAAGGCATATATCTTATCTTGGTTTTCTCTATACTAGGTATATCATTTTATACAAGTCATATTATTATTCTTATTTTTATTATCCATCACAATTTTACGAGGGCTATTCATCCATAGACAAAATATAAAATTTTACGTCTTGCCATGTTTTACTACAATATATAGGTGTTATTAATTTAGCAACAACAACAACAACAACATACCCCAGTGCCTCAAAAGGCTCTCGCTCATTGCGGGGTGAGGGGGGTCGGATGTACGCAGCCTAACCCCTATGTTTAAAAACATAAAGCGGCTGTTTCCAGATGGCCCATGAGGAGCGTCGAAAGTTGCATTGACTAACTGCTACTTCACAAATGAAAAAAGCGTAGATAGTTTGACAACAATTTTCTCCGTATATTTTGACAACACACATACATATATTTTATTTTATTTTATATGCATACACGATACAAACTTTACGTAATTTTTACTTTATTTTGGTTACTTATTTTATTTTAAAATTTTCATTTCATTTAATTTTTACTCAAATGACATGTTTTGTTATATATCTACACAATATTGTCCTATTTCGTCTTTCATATTGATTTTGTAAATAAAGTGATAAATTTTCATACCCAATATTTCCATGAATTGTTTACGATAAATTTTATAGGTTTACTTATCCCATATAATTTTAAGCATGTGCCTATATTTTTCTAATATATAAATTACTGCACATTTCAAGTTCATTCATTTATTATATTGATTATTTACTTTCACTTCATACAAAATAAAATAATATAATAATATAGTATTTTTAAAGCTTTCCATGGATATTACAAAGAATATATATGATATACCTTGTATTTTGTCCTTTTTCTAACTCAAATTAATCGTTATTTTTATCAATAATTTTGTCCCTTTTCTAACTCAAAGCCACAGGCCGAAGGTTCGACGGCTTCCACCACTACTACTCTAACTACTACTAATACTGAGGAAGGACCAAAGCAGCCTGCGGCAGTCAATATTGAGATGGGTCCCACTACAGCCGCACTGGCACCAGAGCCGTCTACATTACAAATTCCTTTCACAGACATTATGTTTGTTATTGCTTTTCAGGCTATCGTGCAGAGATTATCACGGGCTGAGGCTCAGTTGGCTCAACTTATGCGGCATATTAAGCCATGGGTTCGGCAGACAGTTCAGGAGTCAGAGGATCGATGCAAGGCATTCACTACTTTAATTGTTGATCAACGCATTGTTATGGTGGATGTCTGAGTCGATGCCTTCGAGAAGAGAGTGCAGAAGAGAATCACTAAGGCCCAACCTATAGACCTGTCAGCCTTTCATCAAGAGTTGACGAAGTTCAAAGCTGACCTAATTACATCATTAGTGGCTCCGATCACAGTACCTAGTTCTACACCTACAGAGGAGCCACTATTTGATATGCTCGTGGAGGATTAGCCATCGCGTGCTCTTAGGAAAAGACCACTTGAGGCTGATGAAAATGAGGAGCTGCCGGTGTGCCAGAACATCACCGAGGATGATGAGGAGCTGAATGAAAAGGTAGCTGGGTTCATCTTTAGGATGTCTAAAGAGGAAGAAGTGCAGAGGTGAGCTAGGAGCTTGATCGATTGCAGGGCATTGGCTCATCCAGCACGGCTGCTACGTAGACTACCCCGTAGGAGAGAGATGCTCATCGAAAGCCGGAGACCAGTGCTTAGGCACCATTTGATGCTTGATTTTTGACCCCCTATTCTTATTTTGTTTTGCCTTGTACATTTGAGGACAAAATACAATATTTTTGGTGTGGTGTGGATAGCCATGGACTAGGGTGAAGTGTGAGTAGCTCTTAGTCCATAGCTATCCCAATTTTTGATCTCGAGATTTTCTTGTCTGTGTTCTTTTGCCTTGT
Source organism: Solanum ossicruentum (assembly GCA_025774065.1). Lineage (NCBI taxonomy): Eukaryota > Viridiplantae > Streptophyta > Magnoliopsida > Solanales > Solanaceae > Solanum > Solanum ossicruentum. Next base: position 10,239 of record JAOTQR010038965.1, on the reverse strand, counting down.
AGATATTTCCTTTTACGTTTGAGGAAGAATATTCCCCAGGGGGAGATATTGAAACGACGCAAAAAAATACCCGAAAATGTGCCTCGAAAGAGCCTAGAAGCATAAATTTCATATATCTCAAAATCTGTGCGCGATATTAAAAATTTGATTTCATATTCTTGTTCAGGGGTCAAAATAAGGGGGAGAGGCGTCTAACACGATTTAAGAGCAACCGAAGCAAAATTTGAAAATCGCAAAAATGTTATTTGCAATGCCCCTGGTGCGACGCGCCAATGGCGCGCTCCTATGTATGTTTTTGTCCTGTTTTTCTATCTCGGTCCAAGACTTTTGTGTCTTGGGATGAAGTGTTCCCAAATGTGAAAATATCTATACTTAGCCATATTTACTCTCATATCATCCTAAACATTCCCCAATATTCACTCAAACACTTAGTCATATTTTAACTCCTAAATTCAAGTCTCAAAACCTCTTCCAGATCTAAGGATTTCTTTCAAGGTTCTTCTTCTAGCTTCAAGTCTCCACCTCTAATCTTCATCAAGTTCATCTCCAAGCTAAGGTATGTGGGTTTTTTCCATGGGTTCTTTTTACCCATGATGTCCAAGTTTTCTTTTCTTACAAATTACATGATTTAAAGGTGATTTATTCGTGGGTCTTGATTATTAGAAAAATCACTGCACACTATGTTTGAGCATATGAAATTGTGATTGGTTAACCATGTTTTGAACTATGAATCTAAGATTTATTGAAAGGATTGTGAATGGTTTTGATGTTTTTTGCTTGAGAGTGTTACCAAGTACCTATTGAAGTTTTTACATTGAATCTACTAACATGATTTCACTCTTGAATTACATGGTTTCACACTAGCACTATACACCCTCTAAGTGTTTGCTAAAATGTCCGGATGCGATTTTTTGAGGAATTGAAGGTCCAAAGCATGAGATATGATATAAATGACTATATGATGATTAGAAGAGCTTGTGTATATGATGTATACTATATAAAGTGTTGCATTAGACCATGCTCGACTCAAGGGGACTAGAGCCTCGATAACCTATATGGGAGTTTGTATTCATCAACCATGTAAGAGGTTTGTACTTTGTCACCAGGGTGATAGGGTGAGATTATCACCAACCATGTGAGGGGTTTGTACCATACCACCAGGGTGATGGGGGTGGGATCATCATCAATCTATCAAGGGGTTTGTACTTTGGAAATCTTGTTTGGTCTCTTCTACATATATGATATCCTATATAAACATGAGTTACTTAAGCATATTTTACTTAAACATTGATCATATATTACATATTATTACATTATTCCTATTACCAATTGTATACATTTTGATTATGGTGCCTACGCCTATGATGCCTATGCATTTTGATCATCCTCTTCCTCCACATGACTAGTTCGGTACTACTCAAGCTAGTTGATGAGTCCTCCATTTCGGGGATGTTTATCTATGATTCTCTTATTATTTATTCCGACACTGTTCTTTACGTTCTATTTTGACTATGAGCTCGGTTGCTTTGTCTTGGCCCACGCTTTTATCTATGTAGTAGAGGTATTTGTTGGACATGCTATGATATGTGCTTTAACTCTTTGTCTCTTGATTATAATGTTATACAAACTTTCCTCTTAGTCTCTTTTACCCCTACTCTTACTCTTTCTATCTTTTATATGCTTCTGCAACCAATAATGTGTACTGATAAGTTAAGAGGTTTGTTTGGGGTTCCTTCAGATTCCCCATTCGCCATGTCACGTCTAGGCACTAGGGTTGGGCCTTGACAGAAATTGTGATTCGTTTGCTCTAAAATTGGGGTTAGACCCATTGGCCACTCAATTTGACCCCCTGAACAAGAATATGAAGTTGAATTTTCGATATCACACATGAATTTTGAGATATACGAAAATTACGATTTTGAGCACTTTCGAGGCACATTTTTTAGCACCCTTCAGGGTCATTTCAATATCTCTCCCTTGGGAACATTTATCCCCGAATGTCAATGAAATGTATATAAGAGATGCAAACATGTCAATTTCAGCCTACATAAGGATGCAACAATGCACTTAAACATCATTTCAAAAATCTCAACATAAGTGTAAAATCATCGTGAACTTGTCAATTTAAACATGAATGTATGCAAATGTCATGGGATGAACTTGGACTTGAAATCACATAGAGGACTTAGATTGATACCTCAGGCTTGAGTGGAGTGGAATAGGTAAGGATATCGATCTTGTTGATTCGCTTCAGCCTCCCAAGTAGCACCTTCTACTTGTTGGTTCCTCCAAAGGACCTTAACGGAAGCAACCTACTTTTTCCTTAACCTCTTCACTTGCCTATCCAAAATCTCTACTGGAACCTCTTCGTATATCAAGTTGCCCTCAACTACTCCCATAACATCAAGAGGCACAATAGCATTAGGATCACCCACACACTTCCTCAACATAGACACATGAAAGACCGGATGAACCAAATCCATCTCACTAGGCAATTCCAACTCATAAACTACTTGCCAATTCTTCTCATTACCCTATAAGGGCCCATATATCTAGGGATCAACTTGCATTTCTTACCAAAATGAACCACACCCTTCATGGATGACACCTTCAAATAAACCCAATCACCAACTTCGAATTCAAGATCTCTTCTCCTCACATCGGCATACAACTTTTGATGACTTTGAGCAGACTTCAACCTTTCTCTAATCATCCTAACCTTCTCAAGAGCCTCCATAAGCAGATCTGGTCCCAACAAAGCTACCTCACCAACCTTGAACCACCCAACCAGTGATCTATAATGCCTACCATAGAGAGCCTCAAAGGAGCCAAACCGATGCTAGAATGATAGCTATTGTTGTATGCAAACTCAATCAATGGAAGATGATCATCCCAACTACCCTTAAGCTCCAATACAGAAGCCCTAAGTATATCCTCAAGTGTTTGGATAGTTCTTTCAGCTTGGTCATCTGTTTGAGGGTGAAAGGCCGTACTAAGTTTAACTCTTGTACCAAGACCCATTGAAAGGACCTCCAAAAGTGTGAAGTAAATTGAGCACTACGATTCGATATGATGGAAAAAGAAACCCTATGAAACCTCACCAAGTCATGAATGTATAACCTAGCATAATCTTCAGCCCTATATGTGGTCTTAACCGGTAGAAAGTGAGCCGATTTTGTCATCCTATCAACCACAACCTAAATTGAATCAAAGCTTTTTCTAGTCTCGGGCAACCCAATCACAAATTCCATTTTAATCACCTCCCATTTCTAAGTAGGAATCTCTATATCTTGCGTTAGGCCACCCGGCCTTTGATGTTCAGCTTTAACTTGTTGACAACTATGACAATCGAAAACAAATTTGACAATGTCCCTCTTCGTGCCTCCCCACCGGTACACATCCCTCAAATCTCTATACAGTTTAGTGGAACTAGGGTGGATAGAATAAGAAGAATTATGGCCCTTATCAAGGATTTTCTCCCTTAAATCATCAATACGAGGAACGCACAACCTACCTTGGTATCTAAGGGTACCATCTCCCCCTTGGGAGAAAACCTCCACCTTGTCGTCTTTCACCAAGGCCTTCAACTCTACCAAGGAGGGGTCAAGATATTGCTTTGATATCACCTCATTAACCAAGAAAGACTTAGAACTATCAACAACAACACCACTACCATTACTAACCTCTTCTAACCTAACTCCCAATCTAGCCAACCGATGTACCTCCCTAGCCACCTCTTTATCACCAACATCAACATGAGCTAGGCTACCCATAGACACCCTACTTGAAGTATCCGCCACCATATTAGACTTACTAGGATGATAATGCACACTCATATCATAATGTTGAAGAAGTTTTAGCCACCTTCTTAGTCTCAAGTTGAGATCTTTTTGAGTGAAGATATATTGGAGGCTCTTATGATCGGTGAACACATCAACATGCACCCCATACAAATAATGACACCAAATTTTCAAGGCAAACACCCACGACATAAAATTCAAGATCATGAGTAGGATAATTCTTTTCATGTACTTTGAATTGCTTAGAAGCATAGGCTATCACCATACCATTTTGCATTAGAACACAACCCAAACCAATTCTAGAAGCATCACAATACACAACAAACCCCTCTAGCCTATCTGGTAGTGACAATATAGGAGAAGACACAAGCTTATCTTTCAATGTTTGGAAGCTCCTTTCACACTCATCGGTCTACACAAACTTAGCCTTCCTTTGAGTCAATTTTGTCATGGGAGAAGCAATAGAAGAGAACCCACTCACAAACCTCTGATAGTAACCTGCTAAGTCCAAGAAGCTTTCAATGTCCAATTGGGTCAATAGTCTAGGCCAATTTCTAATGACATCAGTCTTCTTATGATCCACCTTAATACCATCCCTTGACACCACATGTCCTAGGAAGGCAACCTCCCTTAACCAAAATTCACACTTTTCGTATTTAGTATACAACTTTTCCCCCTCAATCTTTGCAACACGATCCTCAAATGAAACCTATGCTCCTCTTCACCATGAGAATAGATCAAAATATCATCAATGAATACCACAAAAAATGAATCAAGGTAGGGTTTAAAGACCCTATTCATTAGATCCATAAAGATGGCTGGTGCATTTGTCAACCCAAATGACATCACCACAAATTCATAATGCCTATACCTAGTCTAGAAGACCGTCTTGGGAATGTCACACTCCTTCACCTTCACTTGATGATAACCAGACCGTAGATCAATCTTAGAGAAGTGGCTAGCCCCTTGCAATTGGTCAAACAAATCATCAATTCTTGGAAGAGGATACCTATTCTTGATGGTGACCCTATTGTGTTATCAGTAGTCAATACACATCCTAAGATACCCATCCTTCTTCTTCACAAACAACACCAGTGCACCCCAACGGGGTTGGCTAGGCCTAATACAATCCTTCTCCAACAAGTACCTCAATTGTTCCTTTAACTCTGTCGGGGTCATACAGTAAGGGGGAATATTAATGGGTTGAGTATCGGGGAAGCGGGTTATACCAAAATCTATCTCCCTTTTGGGAGGAACACTGAGAAGGTCATTTGGAAAGACATCAAGAAACTAATTTACAACTGAAACCAACTCTATGGGAAGAACTTTGGACTCCACATCCCTAATACTCACAAGATGATAAAGACACCCCTTAGAGATCAACTTACAGGCCTTAATGCAAGAGATAACCTACCCTCGACGACCACATCTTGACTCTCCCACTCAAGGACGGCTTCATTTGGGAATTGGAATTTGACCCTACAGGTTCTACAATAAATAGAGGTATAGTATGCATGCAACCAACCCATCCCAAGAATGACTTCAAAATCAACCATTTCCAACTCAACAAGACGATAAGGCAATATTTTATGCAAGATGCAAATAAGACAATTTCTATAGACCTTCCTAGCAATAATAGATGCCCCAATAGGAGTAGATAACAAATATGACTCATATAAGAACACGGGGTCAACATGAAACTTTTTGGCAACAAAAGGGGTAACAAAAGAAAGAGTGGCACCTGGATCAATCAATGCATACACATCAAAATCAAAGACTTTTAACATACCAGTGAAGACATCAGGAACTTCCTCAACCCCTTGCTTCCATGTAAAGCATAAAACAGATTGTTCCTTAGTGCACCATCTTGTTGGCCATCTTTCCCCAAAGGAACCGCATTAGCACATTATGGACAGACCTCCTTACCCTTGTTGCAATTTCGAGGGAAATCCATCACCTTATCCCCAACTTCCCCACAACCGTAACAAGCATTAGTATTCCTCAAGCATAGGCTACTATGGCCCCTACCATATGTTGGACACCCACCATTAGGAACCACACCCCAACACTTGGGGCCCTTGGGAAATCATTGGTAACCCTCTTATTAGATGCATGAGAAGACCATTGGCCTTAATTGAACCGGCCACCCTTTTGGAACTTACCATCAAAATAGGCCCTCTTGGCCTCATAACTCTTCCTCTTCCTAAATTTTTCCTCCTCCATTTGCTCGGTATAGGTTATCAAACGGGATAAATCCATATCACTAATCAACATGGCAGACCAGTACTCCTAACTCATCGAGTCGGAAACACCCATCATAAATTTGTTCATCCTAGACCTTGACTTGGCCACCAAGTGTGGACATATTTTGAAAGTTGATTGAACTTGAGGGCATACTTTCTCACACTCATAGATTCTTGTTTCAAGTTCATAAATTCCATCGACTTAGCTTTCCTAAGTTCAAGAGGTAAGAATTGACTAAGGAAAGCCACCTTGAACTCCTCCAAAAGCACCACAAAGTTGACTCCTTTCTCTTCTATCTATTGATTGTACCATATTTGTGCCACCCCTTTTAGTTGGTAGGCCGCCAACTCTATCTTATCTTTCGACCTCACACCCATGATAGCCAAAATCTTATAGACCTCATAAATAAACTCTTGATGGTCCTCATCTATGACCCATAAAATTTCAGGGGATTCATCCTCATGAAGTCTCTCACCTGAGAAGCCAGTGTAGGAGCATGAGGGGCTTGGCCCCTTGGTTGGCTTAGTTATCCAGAACTTTTGCAAGCAAAGTGAGAACATCTCGAAGCTCTCTATTAGCCGGTTGCCCCTCGGATGTGCGGCCTCTTCTCCCTCTTTTGTTCGACATAATCTAGCATAGCAAAGGACAATCGTTAGGGGGAGAACCTTAGCTCAACTTCTGTAGCATGACATAGAGTAAGAAGAAAGGAAGCATTTCCTAAACACCTCATAGCCTCTAGCTCATAGTTGCGGTGCACAACATAACAATGAATAAGACTCTAATCAACATGGTGTGTTGGACTCCGAGGATATAACAACCTAGTGCTCTAATACCAAGTTTCTCATGATCCAAGCCCAGGGCCTAGATGTGACAAGGTGCAAGGGGACCCCGAGCAAGCCTCTTAGCACATCATTACACATCCTTGGTCGTAGAAGAAATAAAATAGCAACATAAGAATAGAAACAGGGATAACCAGGGCTAAGGGACATCATTCACATCATAAAAACAAGATTCAAGAAAGAGTCAAGCTCATAACATTACACATCACATGTCCAACAACACCTCTACTACATAGATAAGAGCGAGGGCCAAGACAAGCAACTGGCCTCACCCTCATAGTCAACATTTACATAACAGAAAGGTAGTTTTAGAAGATAGCATTATATCATAAGTGACATCCCCAAAATGTAGGACTCACCAACAAGCTTGAGTCAAATCGTACTAGCCACGTGGAAGGAGGTGCTCAAGCGAGACTCTGTTTCCTACATGGTGACATCATGTAGGCATAGAGTATGCATTAGTATATTTGAATATACTAAATATGTAGGATGCAATGCAACAAGTGATAAGTACCATAATCAAACTGCATAAAATAGGCAAAGAATAAGAATGTAGCAATATGACATGTATGAATGATGCTTGAAGTAAAATCATGCTTATATAGAATATTTTATGAGTGTAAGGAGTGACCATTATTAGTGTAATCCAAGGCCTTCCACCTCCTTAGAGAGGCACATGAGGTACAAACCCCTTCATGAGGTTGATGAGGTACAACCCCCCAACAAGGTTGATGAGGTACAAACCCCCAATGAGGTTATCAAGGTACAAACCCTCTGATAAGGTTGCACGGTCCTGCCACCTCCCAAGCAAGGAGATCGAGTACAAACCCCTTAACAAGGTTACCTAGGCCTACAACCTCCCGAGTGAGGCTTGGTCATCCCCATCGCTATAGAGATAATATCAAATACGTACATTCCTTTCATCATCATATACATACATTCCTTTCATCATCATAAAGTCATTCATCTCATAAGACATGTATTGGCCTTCAATTCCTCAAGAACTCATAACCGGACATTTTATCAAACACTTGGCGGGTATGTAGTACTAGTGTAAAAACACGCAATTCAAGAGTGAAATCGCACAAGAAAATTTGTTGTAAACCATTAATAGATACTTGGTAACACACTCAATCAATATACACCAAAACCCTTCATAAAATCCCACAATACATCTTAAATTCATAGGTCAAAACATGCTAAAACAACCATAATTTCATGAAACCCCAACTTAGTGTGCAGTGAAATTCATAATACATAAGGCCAATGAGTAAATCAACTTTAAATTATGCAATTTAGGGTAAACGGAAGCTTGGGTATCATGGGTGGAAGAAACACACATACCTTAGCTTTGGAGAATAGATTGATAAAGATAAGAGATGGAGACTTGAAGCTTGAATGAGAACCTTAAGATCCGGATGAGTTTTGAGACTTGAATCTAAGAGTAAAATATTTGGATAAGTACTTGAATTAATATAAGGGAATGTTTTGAATGATAAGAGGGTGAAATATGGCTAAGTATCGGTATTTTCATGTTTGGGAACACTTAGGCCCAAGACTTAAAACCTTGGACCGGACTTGAAAAATAGCCCAAAACATATGATGTGGTGCGCCCTTGGCGTGTCGCGCTAGGGGGGCGAAAATCTCTCTTGGAATTTGATTTTTGGGAAAATGCAATTGCTATACGTTTTCTCTAAAATTGGGCTTAGATCCATTTCTAGCTCAATTTGATCTCCTGAACAAGAATACGTAGTCAAATTTTCAATATCTCACACAGATTTTGAGATATATGGAAATTATGATTTCGGGCACTTCCGCGGCACATTTTGGGTACTTTTTGGGGTCATTTTAGGTTTTCTGATATTTTTCTTAAAATTAGGTGGCAACTCTAAAACCTTTTTTCAAAAACCCGAGAGCACAACCACATGATGTTGAGAGCTATTACGATCGGTTCGAAAATAGGGCGCAACAGAGTGGCGACTTTGCTAGGGAAACCCCATTTTTATTTTAACCTTTATAAACAAAGCTTAGGAATGATATTTGTGATTATTAATTAAGTTAAATATTTGTTTTCTATATTGCTTTGACTGAAAGGTCGCAAGTCAAATCCAACTTTGTGTTCCTTATTTGTTTGAAAATATTATCTGTTACTGCTTTCCTGCATTGACATTGACACTTTCTCTTGAGTCCTTGGTCGTACACTTACACACACTGGTTAACGCAACAAGTTTAGTGTGCCTTCTCGCAAATCTTCCGTCCACTTTTAAATGTTTATGAAAAACTCTTACTCTAGAAAATAAGTCATGTTACATACACCTTAAGAATGAAAGTTTAAGGAATCGTTTCGTAACTAAGAAGCCACTCTTTTGTCAAAGTTTATACACCTGACGACATATTTTTGTGAAAATCGATGTGAATGATCAAAGCTAAAACATATGAGGGATTTGGAATAAACATACTCATCATACTTTTTTCTTTTCCTCTAGATGAACATCAATCGAAACCTTCCAGATATTAAGATGGTTACTTTCACTCCACATATCCTACAAAATTGGTGGCAGAATATCCATGGAGTGGAGAGAGTTGAAGTTAGAAGACTCCTAGGAGGGTTGCTATCGCTCATGCTAATTCGGGCGAACAAAATGCTCCATATTTTATTGATGGAATTTTGGGACCCAAGCTATAACACCTTGTGAAATTATCAAAATATCCCTAGAATGAAATAGTACGCATAATGCGTCTTCCCAAGCTCCAATGAAAAATCTGATGTCAGATTTGCCATCAGCACGAAAAACTAGATGGGAAAGTGGCCTCGACCCAATTTTAGAGCAACTGGATCAAAAAATAATTTATCGCAATTAAATGCAAACTAGTGAGGGTGTACGACGGAGCCCCGACACGCCCCCATCATGGACCAACACTTAGTTTGATGATAAAGATCGTTTAGAGAATTTTTAGCGAAAAATACTAAAAAAATAACAGTCCACATTGCAAACCCCGTGTCCCAAACTTGACTTTTTGAATTTCATGAGGGGCATCCTAGACCTTACCAAACCCCTCCTGGACTTAATATATGACTAAAATAGGTTATTTTAAGCATAAAAAGTATTTAAACCCATTTCTAAGTTGTTCTAAGTCTCTGAAAAAGACCTAGTGCTAAGAGAGAAGAGAGAAGACCAAGGAGTTGAAGATTTCAAGTCGGATTCGTGCCAAATTGATCGTTTGTCTTCATCCCAGGTATGTAAGGCTACCCAAAGCATGGTATTGTTATCCCATGTGCCCCATAGATTGTCTTAGACGTGAGCTAAAAGTTCTTGAGTTTACAAATATGATTCCTGATTATTTTCTTGAGAAAT